>JAVTVY010030239.1:0-123357 GCA_036873755.1 Hanleya hanleyi | reverse complement strand
ATGGCAGGCAGCGTATGCAGCAATGCCCCACATCACGTTCGTGGAAGGCCTACCCAACCTGGTCGATTTGGAACCCGACACCTTGGTGGTTCTGGATGATCTCATGGCGGAGACGGACAGTCGGGTCACCCAACTCTTTACCAAAGGCAGCCATCATCGACGGCTCAGCATCATCTACAGTGTGCAGAATCTGTTCAGTAAAAACAAAGAACATCGGAACATCAGCTTAAATGCCCACTACATGGTGGTCTTCAAACAGATGTACCCTGGACGCACTGCGTTTGCGTTGGAAGCCTTTAAAGATGCGACAACCCCTCAGCACGGGTATATGCTCTTCGACCTGAAGCAAGCCACCCCCGATCACCTTCGACTACGCACCAGAATCTTTCCCGGAGAGACTCACCACGTGTACACGCAAAAATAATGTAAACACACCCACAGTGGCTCCCCCAGCTGGGGTGTGTGTGTTTTGATGATGGGGATAATAAAAAGAATGAATACCACATCATGGTTGATTTTTGTCTCTGTTCTCTGAGATAGATAAAAAGGGCAGGGTTGTGGGTTCTGGCATTAGTTGTACATGATGTCTGCGAGAGTACGGAAGCACGCCCCGACGCTCCGTGTATTGAAGACGGCCCCACCCGAGTTGGTTCGAACCATTGTACGCGGTGCGGGCCCTGACCTTGTACGCTGTCTGTGCGAGATCGGGTACAACCTGTTAAAAGGCAACGTACCACTGACTCCGGCTCAGAAGACCAAGTTGACCAAGCATAAGACAGGTCTCCGAACCTTAGTCCAGAAGCAAATCTCTCAAACACAAAAGAAAAAGGTGTTGCAGAAAGGTGGATTTCTCGGGGCCATCTTAGCATCGTTGGCCGCTTCCGTGTTGGGTCCAGTATTGGGTGGACTCTTCGGCCGACAATGAACCACACGAAAAAAATGGTCCTCGTCGAACCTCGGCTCCTTCAAAACCTTCAATCGCCCTACCCCGTACCTTCTACGGTGAAGACGATAAACACCCTCGATGAAGAGATGCGTCAGATCTTACAGAGACCGGGGTTAAGCGATAGTGAGAAAGTACAACAGTACAATGAGACGCTTCAGCGGTACATGACGCTCATGGACCAATACAAAACCCTCTCTACTCCAGCACCACCACCACCACGCGACACACCACCGACCTCAGCACCGCTCCAACAGCCTTCATTACCAGGGGTACCACCCACAGCCCCACAGTGGGTCGAAGACGAAGTCCTGAAGAGTGTACCTGCATCGTTCAAGAAACAAGCTGGCCTGGTATTACAACGGATGAAACAGAATCCTAACATGACTTGGAATGATAAAGGCGAACTACTGGTACAGAATCAGGTGGTCCCCGATACCCACATGACGGATTTAGTGAATGACCTGATGCGTCAACGCAGGTCGCACACGAATCCTCGAGGATGGGAGGTCTTCGCTCAAGGCTTGAAAGACATGCATGTACCACAGGAATTGGTGGGGAACCCCCAGCGCTGGGCCTTTATGCAATCACCCAGTCGTGCACGACGACTCTCACCACAACCTTGGGAACCGGAGTCACCCCCCAAATCACCACCACGGCGGGTACCTACTTTTTCACCCCTTTTACCACGCCACCCCCTGCAACCACCAAGATCTAAGTCACCGCGACCATCACGACGATTAGCGCCCAAGGGCTGGGAGAAGTATTAAAACCAACAGCAGCAGCAGGAAAACTCAGTCCTCATGTTTTACCTCACCCTACCCAGTAACAGCTCGGCTGATGTGTTTCCTGACAACACCTTGACCAAGTACGTGACCCAGTTACCGCAACCGTTGCATTTACCTGGACGCTGGGAATGTGGACTCGTGGATATCCAATACCCTTACTCGTGGTACAACGTGCGAGCCAATGAAGTATGGTACGAGGTGACCTACGAAGGACAAGAAACTCGACTCAAACTACCCGAAGGTCAATACGATTCCCCCAAGGAGTTCATGGGTGGACTGAGAAGTCTGATGCATTATAAGCCTCTACGAGACGTCACGAATACTTCAAAACCCATCAAATCTTTCCCCTTCAAAAATCATGTGGACTTCGATTACAACGTGCACAACGACAAGGCCTGTCTCACGCTCAGCCCCAACGTGAGTGTCGAACTCAGTCCTACCCTACAGCAAATGCTGGGTCTCGATCTACGGGGGTACGCTGGCCCCACCGGCGAGAGAGCCCACATCCCGATGGACATGCGTGGTGGTATGTATGGCCTGTACATCTACTCGGACGTGGTCGATGCTCACATTGTCGGCGACAGCAACGTACCTCTACTGCGCGTCTGCCCGGTGAAAGGCAAGTATGGAGCTCAAGTCACCCACAGTTTCAGCCATATCGTGTATCTACCGGTCAGTCAGACCGATATTAGCTCCATCGTCATCGATATAAGAGACGACACCGGTCAACCGCCTTATCAATGCCATACAGCCAGTTACGTCGATCATTACACCAAACAGGCCGGGGGTAGCTTTCCTGTCTTTGCAGGTACACGCATGCAACGAGGACATGGGCTGGGGAACATACTCGGGAGCATCGTCAAAACGTTCCTGCCCATGGTGACGCGTGGGGTCAAAGCGATCGGCAAACAAGCGGTGCGCAGTGGACTGCAAGTCGCGGGTGATGTCTTGGGCGGTGCGGCACCCAAAGAAGCACTGAAACGTCGAGCCAAAGAAGCAGGAGGCGTCTTGGTCACCAAAGCACAACGCACCGTAGGGAATAAAAGACCTGTACCACCGAGACCACGCACCAGTCGACGACCGACCCAGCGACAACGCACATCGAAGCCCAAGGATATCTTTTCTTAAAGATGGCTTTTATCCATGCCGAGTCGTGTCCTTCTACCAACAGTGAATTTGATTTATGGACCGTCCCACCTACTCAGACCAGTGCCGAAGAGGGTCAATGGGTGGAACATCTGCCCCTTTCCAGCATTACAGCCACAGGCCCCATTGAATTCACCATCACCAACGCAGATACGACCTACCTGGATTTAGCCCACACGTACCTATATGTGAAAGCTAAAATCACCAATAAAGATGGGTCAGTCCTCAAAGCAGATGCACCCGTGGGTCCAGTGAATCTCTGGCTTCATTCGCTATTCCAGCAAGTGGATATAGCCCTGAGTGATAAACTGGTTAGCGCCTCGACCAACACGTACCCGTACCGAGCCTACATCGAAACGCTGTTATCCTACGGGCGTGACGCTAAAAAGTCGTATTTGACAGCCCCGTTGTTCTACCGAGATACCCCAGGCAAGATGGAAGCGAGTCCTGATAATGACGGCTATACGGAGAGAGTGGATGCCACAGCAGAGAGTCACTCGGTCGATATGATGGGACGTCTGCATGCGGACTTATTCATGCAGGACCGATACCTCTTGAATGGAGTACCTGTCAAAATACGACTAGTGCGCGCAACGCCTGCGTTTGCCTTGATGGCCCCGAATGAGGACCTCGAGTATAACATTGTCATCCAAGAGGCAAGTCTGTTTGTACGCAAAGTGAAACCGAGCCCAGGTGTACAGTTGGGGCACATCAGGGCCTTGGAGAAAAAACCAGCCCAGTACCCGATTCCACGAGTACAGACCAAGGTCTTTTCCGTTCCTAAAGGCAATATGATTGTCAATCAAGAAAACCTGTTCCTGGGGGATTTGCCCAAGCGTTTAACCCTAGCCTGTGTGGAGAACGTCAGTTATAATGGGACTCTCTCAAGGAATCCGTTCAACCTAAAAGCGTTCAACATCAATTTCGTGGCCCTGCATGTGGATGGCCAACAGGTACCGGCACGCCCCTTACAACCTAATTTCGGAACGGACAATTACATCCGGAGCTATCTGAACCAGCAACTGGCCAAATCAACCAAGACGAGGGAAATATGATCAGTCGAGACGATTTCGGCAGAGGGTACACCTTGTTCTGTTTCGATCTGACTCCCACCTTAGACAACGATCATCAACTGAGTCTCGTCAAGAAAGGCAACTTACGCTTGGAACTGCATTTCGGACACCTTTACCGAAAACCATCAATGTGATTTGCTACGCTGAGTTTGACAACATCATTCAAATCGATAAAAGCCGTAACGTCCTGTGTGACCTAACATGGATACAGACCAGATACGCACCGTGCTGGAGAATGATCCAGGGACACGCATGGTCTTTCAAGGAGTGTTCGCCCGAGACGTGTTCCCATTAGACCGTGTGTATCCTGCTGCTTACGTCCTGAATACAGACCCGATGGATCGACCGGGTGAACACTGGGTGACCGTGTACTTGACAGAAGAGCAGGGCGAATACTTTGATCCGTACGGCCTACCACCCCTCCATTCCGATTTAACAGACTTCATGGATCAAGGCACAGAGACGTGGTGTTGGAATACTAAAACGTTGCAAAGCCTGGACAGTATGGTGTGCGGACAATATTGCTTGTTTTACCTGTACCATCGATGTCGGGCTTATTCCATGCAGACGATCGTCCACATGTTTGACGAGTATCCCAAGGCCGAGGACCGAGATGTACTCGTATATGACTGGGCCGCCCATCATTTCAATGTACAAGTCCCGTTCTGGGCTTGAATTCTTTCAATGTACACACGCCCGCTGTTCTGGGCTTAAGTTCTTTCAATGTACACACGCCCGCTGTTCTGGGCTTGAATTCTTTCAATGTACAAGTCCCTCTGTTCTGGGCTTCAGTTCTTCCAATGTACAAGCCCCTTGTTCTGGGCTTCAGTTTTCACGTGGTTGTTCTCACGTTGTTGTTGTTACTGAATAAAAAAAAAAGAGATCTCACCAAAAAACCCTGTCTTGTGTGTTTTATTCATAATGCATAAATGCCCAATGTGGAGATTCAGTCAAACTGAAATCAGTGGTGTAGGATGGGGCCAAAATGTAACCCATCAATGTTAGAATGCAAGAGCACTATAGTAAAATAGAGCCAATGAAATCAGCCCACAGACCAAGTAATGCAATTGAGCACTAGTAATTTAGAGAGCCAATGAAATCAGCCCACAGACCAAGTACGTGTTTTGGTCTAGGTTTGAAGCGGGCATTTCATTGAGGTGCGTGTAAAGGAAGACGGTGAGTGAAGACTCGTCCAACACGTATAGATTAAGTTTATTACTATAAGTTCTATGTATTTTTAAATATGGAAAAACCCGGATGTAAGATGAGAACCCGGATGTAAAACCACAGTACCCAGATGGAAGACGGAAAAAAACCCCACTGGGAAACCCGGATGTTGAGAAGAACCCGGATGTAGGCGCGGACGTAGGCGAAAGCATCCTAGTACCCGGATGTAGGCGCAGACGTGTACCTAGTACCCGTCCATTGGTTCTTTTCTCGATCGCTCATTGGCTCTTTTTTTTCTCGACCGCTGATTGGTCCAAATGGAACTGCCCATCCTTCCCAGGTTAATTTACAATCCCCTTTTTGGGGTTCAAGCTCTGACTATCGATGACGCAACATTGTCGCCGAACCTTGCCGAAAGGGAGACCTTTAGACCTGGATGTCACCTTTTGTCCCGCGCGCACACTTCCGGAAAACCCGCGCGCGTCTGGAGAACGTGCGCGCGCGCGCTGCGGCCGGGCCGGGCCGGGCCAAGGTGCGAGCCGGGAAAGTTGGAGGTAGTGTTTGAGCATTCTAAAAAACCGGAAGTGACGTCACACACACTTGCACAGACCCACCAAACCACGTGAATGTCAGTCCAGGTGGATGCTCCCCCACCTAGGATTCACATGGATACCTCACGCGACACAATAGGCACATGAGGGGCCCACCTAGACCCTAAAACGTCTATTTCCATGCCCTTTGGCTACCGCGCTACCGCGCATGCGCAGAATGACCTTATTTCTACCCCACACCCACGCCATCAGAGGCTCCCTCACATAGGCTTCACATTGATACCTCAGACGATCCATTCGAACCGTGAAGAGCCCGTCTCTAACCCAAATACACCCACACACACACCCCCAAAAATGCATGCTTTCTATACTACGGCCAGGCTGCGCATGCGCAGAGTATTGACAACGCACGAAACATTAGTGTAGTCGAGTACTCCGGCATAAGAGCTTCAAAATAAGATCTCATACGACACCATTGGACCACCAGGGTCTCACCTAGACTCCAACATGTCCACCCCGTATGGAATTATACACACATTGGGCTTATATCCCAGTATATGGGTCTATCTGGGGCTATAGACAGACCTCGAACTTTTTTCAAAAATTTCACCGTTTCGTGCCGGGACACTTCCTATCATGTTTGTCTTGACGTGCCGGGACACTTCCTATCATGTTTGTCTTGACAAGGCTAAGAAAACAAATCCAAACAACCACACCGAAAATGTATAGAAGTAGGTTTCCCAGTGGGACAAACATCGGTCCTATATCCCTAGTATGGGCCTATATGGGGCTCCTCGAACTTTTTCAAAAATTTCACCGTTTCGTGCCGCGACACTTCCTATCATGTTATAAATGACGAGACTAAGAAAACAAATCCAAGCAACCATACCGCAAATGTATAGAAGTAGGTTTCCCAGTGGGACAAACATCGGTCCTATACCCCTAGTATGGGATTATATGGGGGTGTGGGTGAATGAGGCGTGACCTTTGGACATGTCTAGACTTGTCTGTGTTTGTCTGGGGTTTTTCCCCACAATGGCGGCTCCAAAATGGCGGCTACAAAAAGGAGGCTCCAACATGGCGGCTCCAAAATGGCGCTACAAAATGGCGTCTACAAAATGACGGCTCCAAAATGGCGGCTCCAAAATGGCGGCTACAAAATGGCGGCTCCAAAATGGCGGCTACAAAATGGCGGCTAATGGCGGATAATAGAAAAACGTATAAAAGGGGGTGATTTTTAGTGGTTTGGTGTATTCATTGCACTACCCAACGGAGCTATCTGACCTATCTGCCTGCTTGACCAGCCTGCCTGCCAGCCTGCCTGCCTGCCTACCAGCTTGTTCTGACGAGAGGGGTCTTCACTGGAGCATGAGACGTGGAGAAGATTTTCATTTTACCAGTGCAACTTCACCAGCCTATCTCACCATAGCAGCTACTGACCAGCCTGAGCCCACAGTCATGGAGTCATCCCAGCGAGCTAAGCTTCAACAGCACCGTGCCAGGAGCCAGCCGCTATAAAAGGGGCAGAATTCCGATGTCTGTATTCATTTTCTCAAAGTCCAGGCGAAGCCCTGTTGCACAACAATACGAGTTCCAAATCACCAAATACAAACAGTACCGAGAATGCAAGGATTCGCCGCTGATGAGGGAATTTTTATCACAGATCCCGACGACCCGCCTATACAAGTATTAGCGGTACAACCAGCTGTGCGTACCATCTATCAACGACAATGGAATACCATACGCCATTGTTTTCATCGGCATCGCCCGATATTGGACTTATATAATTTCCGGTTGGAAGAAAACATTCGTCTACGTAGCTACGTGGAAGCCATCTTCAACGACCAAGATACAGCCTTCAAGTTAAATCTCACTTTTGGATACATTCTTCGCCATAAAGAGACAGACCAGCTCCGTTATTATTATCCCAGCAATAATACACGGGTGTTTGACCAGCCTTTCACCATTATCCATCGACCGTCCCTGAACACGGTACTGGAAAAATTAGAAAGCTTGGATAGTTTGGAATGGGTACGACAACAACGACAAAACACAAAATGGCAAGTGGAGATGACAACCAATGTTACGTTTTACGTCACTAAAATGATCGATCACCCTCTCGGCGCTCCCATTCATCTCCCGGACTGGTTGAAACACAGAGAAGGCATGTACGCCTTAGTAGGTGGCGCGCATGGGCCCTACACCGATCGGAAATGTTTATTCCGATGCCTGGCTATTCATCTCAACAAACGTCCACCCAAGAAATGTGATAAATTGGCCAACTGCTATTGGGAAGTCTACTTACGTGAAAAGAACATGGAAAAACAGCACTTTCGCGGGGTCCCGTTATCACAACTGGATGTGGTGGAAAATTTATTCCACGTCAACATTGTCGTATACAAATTAGAGCAACACGTGGATGTCGACAATGACGCCCCACAACTCACCGCCCGACTCGTACATCGTTCCCCGGGGAAATACGACACAACCATGACATTGAATTTGTACGAAACGGACACTGGCGGGCATTTCTCGTACATCACGAACATCAACAGGTATGCCCAGTCATACATCTGTAGTAAATGCCAACGCGTGTTTGACCACTCTGGGGACCTACATAAGCACGAGAAAATTTGTGACCAGACCACCAAACGGAAATTCTCCCGGCGGCGTATTCCACAACACTCCGACCATCTTTGAAGACCTGGCAGATGAGGGTATTGACGTCCCCATGGACCACCGTTATTTCCCGTACAGAGCGTGCTATGATTTTGAAGCCCTATTAGAACCCATGGAAAAGGTATCGGCTAAAACTCAATGGACCCAGCATCACATTCCTTTGAGTGTGAGTATTCACACCAACGTACCCGGTTACGACACGGCTCCGGTGTGTTTCGTATCTAACGGGGACCCCCATGAACTGATTACACGAATGATGAACTACCTTGAAACCCTCAGTCAAGTCAGTGCGGCACATCTCGCGTCGACTATCTACTGTGATGTATTAGCGGCACTTGATGCGCGTATTCCAACATTGGATGGGGAGGACGATACCGATGACGAAGACGAAAGTGAGGAACGCAAACCACCGAAACCCTATGCGCAGAAACTGAAACTGCGTTTATTGGAATACATGAACCAATTACCCGTCCTTGGATTTAACTCGGGCCGATATGATTTGAACTTAATCAAAGAATTCTTGTACCCATACCTCGCTAAAGCTGGGAATGTGAAATTCATTGTTAAGAAGACAAACAACCACGTCGCTCTATCCACAACTTCACTCCGATTCTTAGATGTACGTAATTACCTGGCGCCGAATTACAGCTATGAACAGTGGGTGAAAGCGTACGACTGCGCGGAGAGGAAAAGTTGCTTTCCCTACAACTACATGACGAGTCTCGAGCGTCTGGACGAAACCCAGTTACCACCCCAGGAGGCCTTTTACAACGATCTCAAAGGAGAAGCATTATCTACCACCCTGTATACCGAACTGCAACAGGTGTGGGTCCGTGAAGGAATGCAAACTCTCCGGGATTTTCTCGTCTATTACAACAATTTGGATGTCATCCCTTTTCTGAGAAGCTACCGACAAAATGTCCGCCTTCTACCGAGATATGGGTGTCGACGTATTCAAAGACTGTGTTAGCATTCCCGGTCTGACCCTGCGGTATCTGTTCCAGGATTTACCCACGTTCTTCGCTCTCGTCGATCAGAAAGACGCCGACATGTTTGACTGTTTGAAGGGAAATATCGTAGGCGCACTGTTATAAATTACCGTTATTCCACGGTAAATGTATGTTGGAGTTCACAGTACATTCAATCGTAAACACATTAATCTGTGGCTTGAACTGTGATATTTCCGTTGACATCAACTGCAATGGGTAAACTGCGCACACACGTAACATAAAATTCTTGTTTTCTCTGAAAGGAGGTTGATATCTTTGCACACGAAACGCTCAGTTGCAGGAAACATCCGACACCTGCGTTGTACGATACACCATTCAGAGCATTATCCGAACACGCGCTGGGACCGACGCAGCGGCTAACTTTAATTTTCGGTCTATAGTACGGTTTGGTTTTGGTTTTATCCATCTTCACATTTCAAGCTAAATACTACACTAACGTTCCGTCATTTAGTGTTCGACTTGCATACGCGAAGATGGGTTTTATCTGACTTGGAGTTGTATCCTACTATTCGTGTAATAATTGCACAGATTCGTTCGTGATTATTTACGAAGCTTGTGGTGATCGCATTTGTAAACACGAAGAGCAATGGTCATTTCGGACTTCCAGTGACCTACGCTGCCGCGGAACCGATAATTGTAGACAATGGTGCCACGTAATTGATTGTTTAAAGAATGTTAAAACAACGGTAATTGTTAATTACAGGGCAACCCAAATTTTACAGTTGAATGCCTGTCAATAAACGGTAATTGTAATATACGGTGCAACGTAATTTTACAGTTGAATGTACTGGCACCTTTTCTGCCAGTACATTAAACTGTGAATTTACGGTGTGATTTATAACAGTGCGACCCCAGTATTATATTCCATCGGTACCATGAGAAACAGCTGACCCATATCCGAGGAGAAAAATTGTGTGAGAAAATAATAGGATTCGACGCCAATGCCCTCTACCTATCATGTTTGAGTAAACCCATGCCGGCCGGCCATTATACGCGGTGGCTCCCTGAGGGTCGAGCATTCAGAGCTCAACGATCTACGAAACATCAAGCAGAACAATGGCTGGATTGGGAAAGTCAGCGACGAGGCGTCACTATCCGTCACCAAGGCAACCACACGGAAAAGCGAATTGGAGATCGGCGCCTTCCCGTGGACGGATTTGCTATCATCAATACAGTACCGACCGTGTTTCAATTTCACGGCTGTTATTGGCACAGTCATGAGTGTTCGTTCGCAGGAGGGCGCTATAACGAACGCCGTGGACTGACCCCGGCCGCCTTACGTGAAGAAGTACAGCAGAATCGAGATTACATTTGTGGACTGGGCTATGCCTATGAACAGCTATGGGAATGTGAATTCCACCACATGCAACGTCGTCAACCTGAGTTATACTCGTTCTTACACGCTCACGACCGACTACTGGATTATCGGACTGTTATCACCATGACCGACATCCTACGCACTGTTGAGACGGGAGACCTCTATGGATTCGTGGAATGTGATCTGCACGTCCCTGACCACTTGAAAGACACGTTTGGCGAATGTCCGCCCATCTTCAAAAACACCGAGGTGAGTCGAGATGGTATCGGAGCCCATATGCGCGCGCATACGCTGAAGAACACGACTACCTAACGCAACCACGGCGTATGTTGATCGGCAGCATGTTTGGCGAAAAAATCTTGCTCGGGACCCCTCTGCTTCAGTGGGATATGAGGCACGGACTGGAAATTACGAAAATATACCAAGTCATAGAATTCACCCCCCAGGCTTGTTTTGAGAAGTTCGCGAACGACGTGACTACCGCCCGTCGCCAAGGAGACGCCGACCCCAGTAAAGCCATCATCGGGGAAACGATGAAATTACTTGGGAACAGCGGATATGGAAAAACGGTAACGAACCAGGACCGTCACGTGACCGTGAACATTTGTACCACGAAACAAGCCCGCAAACGCGTGAATTCGCCTCTATACCGACACATGGAGATGATTGACGACACCACCTACGAAGTGACGTCAGCCAAAAAGACCATCACATATAACCTGCCGCTCCAAATAGGATGTATGGTGTACCAGCTGGCCAAACTGCGAATGCTGGAATTCATATACGATTTCATGGGCGTGTATTTCCACCAATCAGACTGGTAATTGATAGAAATGGATACCGACTCAGCATACATGGCCGTTTCCAACCCGGACTGGGAGTCACTCGTCAAACCAGAATTACGTGCACAATATGAGGCGGAACGGGACCAGTGGCTACCCCGACGCGACCACTACACCTACGACAAGCGGACGCCCGGCCTGTTTAAACTAGAGTGGAGCGGTGATGCCATGATCGCCCTGTGTTCGAAAACTTACTTTTGTGACGGTGATGACAACAAATTCAGTTGTAAGGGGGTGAGTCGACGCGACTCCAACATCAGCAAGGCCCTGTACCTGAATGTCCTTCAGAGCCAAACCAGCGCCGTTGGGACCAACAAAGGTTTCCGTATCATCGACCACCAGATGCGCTCGTATACCCAGGAACGGGACGCCTTTACATACTTCTACCCCAAGCGCAAAGTCCTGCCCGATGGTGTGACTACAACATATCTTGACATTTAGAGTGATAAATACGAACACTGCGAATATTCCACTGGACTAACGAACTGTTATATAATTCAATTTTTATGGGTACCAAACGCCTTTGATAAGACAGTTATATGTTCTATGAGTACTGATGATATTGCACCGGACTAACGAATTAACTGTTGTATATAGGTTCAATAATTCAATTCAATTTTATGGGTACCAACCGCCTTTGATAAGGCATGATAAGAGGAACTCACTGTTGTATATATGTTCTATGAATACTGCGGCTATTGCACCGGCCTTGTTGGGCTGAATTAACTGCTGTATATATGTTGTGTTTTCTGTTATAAAATGTGTTTCTTCCATACAACATTGTGAGTTTGGGTTATTTTGTATACCGTAGTTAGTAAGAGCTAATTTGATGGTATTGATCTTCATGACCGCCTTTATGGCCCCCTCGCTGCCCCCTGGTGTTCTAGGGGGAGATAACTCCAGATTGTGAGCCGGTAGTGACCTTTTGACACGGACGTGACGTCATAGGCGTATCAGGCGATAACCCGCGCACTTCCGGCGATAATCCGCGCTGCGTGCCGGGGGAAAACCTCCAGTCAGGGTGTACATTCCGTGGGACTACTTTCTGCCCGCGGAGGCAGACCGCATCACCGCGGATGAATACAAAGATCAAAGAACTATTTTTGACCTGCAAAGGCTATCTATTGTCCCGGAGAGGGCCGGACATTGCCGGAGATTGCCGGACATTACCGGAGATTGCCGGACATTAGACGGCTTCTGATTGGACGAGAGCTCTGTGACGGATTTGACCTTTGACGGCTTCTGATTGGACGAGAGCTCTGTGACGTCATCGATGACGTCATCTCATTTGTATAAATGAGACCCAATCGGGGTTTTATATACTACTGACGTCCTTGCTCTCCCGCTGGGACACCCCCGTGTTTGCCGGAGAGGAGTGGGGATTAAACCGCTTCGATTAAGCCGTTTCGTCGATAGAAATATTTTGGAAAAGTAGGTCAATCGAAGATGGCCGCCGGGACTTTTGACCAATCTGCTTTTTCTTAGGATATGCATTACATCTCATTAGTTCTGATGAACCCCCTTATATAGTACGTAATTTCTATCACTCCTGTAGGGAAATGTTATTACCATTATACTTGAATTCCCGCCGTTTCTTCCTGCCAAGCGTCAGTCTGTACTTGGGGCGTTTTTTCTTACTTGGCCCTTGAATAGACTCCGTTTCAAATCTGTGATATAGTATATAACTGATGTATATATTCTCATTACCAGTTATATATATAGGCTATGACATAAACTTGTTTGAAAAAAGTCTGTTTTTGACGTTTTATTCCACCCCCTGCCCAAGATTGATACCGGTACTTTTGACATGTCTAATAAAGAACGGAACTGCGACAAAACCCCTGTTGTTGTATTGGTACTACAAAATGTGGAGTACCATCATGTGGTGCCGAGATAACGGCAGACGTTTTCAGGGTGCACCATCTTCTCCGTCAGTGCTGTGTAATGGTTCATAATAGCCCCAATATTAGACATTAATGAGTCAGAGCGAGACGCCTGTTCTTTATATATCTAGAATTCTTTTCTCAATGTACGGTGGCTCATTTTTTTGCTTTCCACGCAAAGTTTTTTTTCTTTTCAATTTTCTCCATCTCCGATGGAGAATGAGATACCAGCACATGACGCTCCAGAAAAAAACTGCTTTTAACAGTGCGTTGCATTCACGATTTGTCCACAGCAGACGGTTACAAGGTGTATATATCATCTGGGATGATACCGCCATGTATGCCGTTTGGGTAGATTCCAGGGGGGTTCCTCATATCAACGCCTAGAAAGTGTTCCTCAGTCCACCCGTCAGCATAATTATACGTATATTATTGAAATTTGATAAAGTGAAACTGAACAAAAAATCAATGGAACTTATGAGTCACCGTACCAGTGGGGTGTTCGCGGTTCTTCACAACTGTTCCTGGTTACACTTTCAAAATAATTCAGGGATTAGTCCTGTATGTTCAAGCCACACGTCCACAACTGATTTTTCAATGATTCCAGCCTGTAAGTCATATTCCTCAAATTCAGCACTGTAAATATTAAGTGTCTTGAAATAAAACACTTTTCTGCGCCCACTTTAAACGCATTTTGTGTCTTAAACTAAAACATCCTTCCTACACGTTCCTACACAAAACACCAGTGTTTATAAACAAAACACTAGTGTTTTTGAAGTGTCTTGAGCAAAGAAGTGTTAAGTACCAGATACAAACTTATGGGCGTAGAGTGTTTTTAAAGTGGGGACAAGTGTTCTATTTCAAGACACACTATATTCACAGTGAGTGAAATCTCTGAAAATGAGATCTGGTGTATCGCCTGAACATTCAAATAACTATTTTGAGAGTGTGGTGAAATTTACTTCTCGGGATAAATAGCATTACTTAACTAAATTGCGATTACAGAAGTTGTTACGAACCTTCTCTTTTTCGTGTTCATAACAATCCGATGGGATTCGCTCAGATATGGGCATATTCGGAGAGGTCATTGGTTACGATTGTGATTCGAAAATTCTAATTATAACACTGTCAGAATGGTCAGGGTTCACTCCCAATATGTCATGGTAACTCGCCATAATAGTCAGCTGTTGTGAAGACCGTCGGTACCTGTTAATATTAGGATTAATTAGACTATAGTGGTTTATGAATGCGAGCAGGGTGGGGTTTTCCGATAGTACTCACTGTTCCACCATGTCGGAAAAATAATTTCGATGCAGCTCCGTTTCAGCCTGTTTCTGCGTGACAACGAATAAGTCGAGCCTTTTATTCCACGCATTACAGAATAAAGGAGAACTTTTATTTTTGACGATTGTGTATGTTTGAAAATTGGACAATACAAAGCAAACGTAGCTGAATATTAATTTAACCCAATTTTCCCAGCAGAGTTCGGTTCCCGTTTTGGTCAATATTTGTTTCCGTTGGATAAGGCAGCGTAGAGTCCGTTGCGAAGACGGGAAATTTTAATCATGATTTCGAATAGAAATCCATTCCAAAAACCATTTATCCAATGACAGTTCTATTTAGTAATGCGCGCTATATCACAGCTGTGCATCGAATGACGAACTGCTCCCTCACTCACTCTGTGTTGATGCAACGACCGCTCCTCGGTCACGGGACCACTTCCGCCCAAGAGTTGAAAACAACAAGGACCACTGCAACCACCTCGCTGGGGGTCTAATAACACCCCAGCCACCAGTCAGATTTTTGGACCGGATTCGGGGCCTTCGCGCACATCGCCGGAAGTGACATCATATATAGTAAAATAGATGTTTAACGAAAATTTTGATTACTTTTCAAGTCTGCATAATACCTCCGTTGACCTAGCGTTAAAAAGAATTATCTGGAGATAATTTTCCCTGTTTATCTGGACAGAGCATATGAAAAGTAGTTCGCTCATGTGCAACACTAAAGGAGTCGTTTGGTCGGATTCAAACTGAACCGTGCGTTGGTTGGTTTCCCCTATACGTCATAGCAACGTAGTAAAGGTCAACTTCCGCTATTGGAGGCAGGGATGTTATTGGAGCCTGCGAAATGGAGCCTGCGCTGTGGGGAGGTTGGGACCACTGGTGTGCGTTCCAGCCAAAATCATCATTTTCGTGGAATTTATTGCTGGCCTGACAAATCGATGGAGAACCGCTCTTCAGGTACAGAACATAGAATATTCTGAGCGTTGTGTCGACTTGTTGTTGACACACAATTATGTTATTAGCGTCGAAAAACATGCTGAACTGATACTTTCATTTTCACGCTCCCCGCCAATTCTATGGAACAGTCCATTTATTAATGGGGGTGTACTGGTTTGTTATGATCGAAACCACGTTACGATATAAGATAAATCCACCCTGATTTCAGTGATTCATGATTGAGATTAGATTGTGCATTTCTAATAATAGAATAATATTTCATGAGCACATTATATAAACGTTGTTGATTATGAAGTACATGCTCAGCCCATACGATCTCTCCCCCCCCCCCCCTTCCCGTTTTCTCTCCTTTCTCCCGGTTGTATCTCACTCATGTGTTAAAGTTCGTGTAATCTCAGCAGATTTATATGTTTGATGTGAAACAATTGGAGACATAATTTGTGCTAACATTCCTAACTGATCTAGAATTCATTGAAGCTACATTGATTTGATATTGTAAAGAGCATGTGAGATGCAGAAGTAGCTATTTTTAGATTATTGCTAAAATAGGATGATGCAATGATAAATGCACTGACTGACCTTTTCATCTATCGAGATCATAATTAATTGATATTTCATTTTGAATTGTTATGATTTGTCTATGACCATGATAATGGTATACAGTTTCCAAATGTAATTATTTCTATGGAAGACCAGTGAGGTCATAATACAGTATTTTTGTATGGAAGACCAGAAGTGTCACATTGCGGTATTAAATTGAGAAATACGTAAATAAGTGCAGAAGTCAAACATCTATGTTCTGTAACAGATGTAATCTGTGATTGTTTTCATTTACTGATCTGATTTATTGTATTAATATTTCGGAACGCTGAATACAGTGTTACAAGAAATTTCCATTGGTGTTGTGTCAATTTTATCCCAGTTGTTCCATAATTCTGAAGAGTGCCGAAGCCTATTGTGTCGACAGAGAGACAGTTCAAAGGCTTGCTACAACGTGGTGATTGGGTTAAAATTGGAATATTGAAAGATGGCTGAGGTTGAAGTACACGTGGACAATGAATCAGATATTGTTGAAGATGTTTCACATGGAGGTCAAGATGGAGGCCAAGGAAAGGGCCAAGCTCCTGAGGAGGAGCATCAACATCCTGCTCTAGACCAAGACAGAGCAAACGAGATCAAGGGACGAAGAAAACAACTTCGGAGCAAAATTACGAGAGCGATGAATCGTGTGCGTGACTCGACAAATCGTCGCGATATGAATCAGCGAAGATTACAGAAGGAAACTTGTGAGATTCGTAAAGACTATACTACTGCCTGTGAACTGCATAACGAGTTGTATGATCATGTGCCAAGTACCGAACATTCGAGATTGGACAGATGGGAAGCTGACCTATCTAATGACATATTTTCCTTTGAAGAAGAAATGGAAGACTATTTAGCTTCTTTAAGGCACTCTGAAACTAGTAATATAGAACGCGCGACTCAACGTACTGACCATGAACCAGCAATCTCGGCACGACCACAAATAGTGACAAGAAGTGTCAGTGTCCGTCTGTCTTCAATAGAAGAGTTGTCCGCTTCCGGAAACCAGACGTCATCACTACAGAGACAGCGTAATCTTTCAGAGGCTTCGTCGCCAGTGCATGTGGCACCAGAGACAGTGAATCCGAGTAACAATCAGTACCATCAAGGCAGACTCCCCTTTGATTCATGGATAGATGGTCTAACTGAATTTAGAGAAACTGAGCTTCCAGAACTTGTACGGGACATGTCTGTAGCCGATGCGCTATATAGACTTGAAGCCAGTAAGGACATTCCCACTGTTAAGCTAAGCAAATTTGATGGCAATCCCCTTATGTATGTAGAATTTATTGAAAGCTTTAAGATACATGTGCATGATAAACACCACCTGTCAGATGATATCAGAATGGTACAATTGAAAATGCATGTTACGGGGGAAGCAGAAAGAGCAATTTCAGGTCTTGGTTCAGGGGGTGTTATGTACGCAACTGCGTTAAAAATGTTAAAAGAGCAGTTTGGGCAACCAAGTATAATTGCTAGAGCTTTCATTAACAGGTTAACCAAAGGTTCTAAAATCACGTCTAACAATAGACAAGGTTTACGTGATCTGTCACTTGATATTGTGAATTGTTTAGCTACCTTGCAACGTATGAGTTACTTTGCAGATGCCAATGCAACAGAGAGCCTTGGGCAGATTGTCAAGCGGTTTCCGGATCATCTGATTCCCAAGTGGAAGAGCACCGTGACTGAGATTCGAGAGGGTGGTCGAACGCCGACCCTAGAGCATATCAGCAACTTTCTTCGCAAACATGTCAAAGCTGCATTTGACCCCGATTTTGGTGACATTGAAAGTAGTCGAAAGCCAGATTGGAAAGGTGGACAGAACAAGGATCGTCGATTCGGTGTGCATTCAGCACAAAATCAGTCTGCTCAAGGGAGGAAACCCATGAAATGTTATGTTTGTGAAGAAAGTCACCGATACCGATTCTTCGGTTTCCGAGAGAATACTGCTGGTTAAGAACAACCGGCTTTGCTTTGGCTGTTTAGTCAAAGGTCACATGACCAAAGAATGTAGGTCAAAGAAAAAATGTGACCAAAATGGCTGCACCAGGATGCACCATCCCTTACTCCATACTGATCCCCCGAGTGCCAGTAGTGCAAATTCGACTTTGGACCGAGATGGTATTCTACCTGTTGTGAGAGCACGCTTTAGGTCACAAAATGGGCATGTTCGAGAAGGAAATATCCTAGTGGAGCAGGTACGACCATAATACGAAAGGACTTTGCCAGGGCATTAGGTCTGCAGGGACCACGAGAGGGTCTAGAATTATCAGTCGTAGGTGGCGAAAGATTAGGCCAAAAAGACAGCAGGAGAGTGAAATTTTGGGTATCTCCAGTATGTGGGGGAGAAGAGTTCGAAATAGAAGCCCACGAAATAGACAAAACTGTTGTAAGTGTTCCTCCACTGGATAGACCATGGTTGTCATCATTTGTGCACTTATCAGATATAGAACTCTCCCATAAGGCAGGGCCCATTGATTTAATCCTCGGAGTTCAATACAGTCATCTTCATGTGGAAGAGGAGATCCGTCAGGGATTGCCGTTCGAACCCGTTGGAAAACGGACCAAACTGGGATGGTTCGTCATGGGAGCTGACAGTTGTAAGACATCTTCGATTTGTTCTGTAAACTTTGTCGAGAAAGTTGACATGGGCTCATTTTATGCACTAGAGACACTAGGAGTTCGTGTGCCAGACTGTTCATGTCCAAAACGAGTGATCTCCCCTGATGATAAAAGGGCCATGGACATGTTGGAGAGTTCCTGTCACAGAGTAGGTGATAGGTACGTGATCGGTCTTCCATGGAAGAAAGTCCCAATTCTACTGCCGGATAACCACTTCCTTGCCGAAAAGAGACTCTTAACTCTTGAGAGAAGTTTGCTGAAAAGCCCTGAGAAGGCAGAGATGTACAACAAAGCTGTACATGAATATGAGAAGAACCAGTGGGCAGTGCCATTGACAAGCGACGAGATGAAGGCTGAAATGAAGCCTGAAGGCTGAAATGAAGTGTACTACTTACCACACCACGGGGTGTACCGCCCAGATAATCCGAGTACACCTCTTCGAGTCGTCTTTGATCCGGCCTGCTACTACAAAGGAGTGTCCTTAAACTCCTTTCTTCACAAGGGACCATGCCTCATTGGAGATCTGCTAGGGGTCCTGCTGCGGTTCAGGGAAGAAAGGGTCGCATTTGTGGGAGACATCTCCAAGATGTTTTTACAAATTCTTCTAACAGAACAAGATTCACAGGTCCGCCGATTCATGTGGAGATACCTGGATACCACCAAAGCCCCAACCGTATACCGTCTGACACGCGTAACCTTTGGGGACAAGCCGTCGCCAGATATGGCCAGCTTTGTGATGTTGAAGCTGGCAGAAGAGTTCAAAACTACTTACCCAGAAGCTTCGGTCATTCTTCAGCGCGACCGATACGTGGATGATCTGATCCACTCCTGCAAGACGGCAGATGAAGCTGTTGAACGGATGCAAGGTTTGAACGAGGTCTTGGCAAATGGCAGTTTCATTATTAAGGAGTGGTTCTGTTCGTCAGAAGATGCCAAGGCGCTCGTCAAACAGAACAGTCCAAAGCCTGTGATGAAGGAATCCAGCTTGGCTGCTGAGGATAAACCAGGATTGAAACCTGTTCCAGATGTCGTTATGGACAAACAGGAAAACGTGAAGACACTCGGTGTCTGTTGGAACTCTAGCACAGATGATATTCACTTTCAGGTAAAGGACATGGAAGTAGAGACACTCACCAAACGGACTGTTTTATCTAGGCTGTCAATGCTATATGACCCCCTTGGATTAGCGTCGGTTGTCACTGTGAAAGCGAGAATTGCCATGCAAGCCATTTGGAGACTGAAGGATGTTGACTGGGATGATCCTCTTCCGAATGATCTATGCGAGTTGTGGCAGCGTCTGTTCCGGGATATGAAGAAACTCGAGACCATACAACTTCCGAGATGTTTGAAGCCAGAAAAGACATCTGGTACACCAGAGTTACATGTCTTCGCTGATGCCAGTGCTGTGGCCTACGGGGCAGTGACATACATCCTATGGCCCACTTCAGATGGACCGAGTGTTCGATTGGTATCTGCAAAAGCGAGAGTAGCACCTCTTCAACAAACAACCATCCCGAGGTTAGAGCTCATGGCTGCGCTCATCGCATGTAGGTTGGCCAAGACTATAGTTGATGAACTAAGGGAACAGCCAAGTGTTACCTTATGGTCCGACTCCCAAATTGTGCTCCACTGGATTCAGTCAGAGTCGATCACCTTGAAGGCCTTTGTGGGCGTAAGAGTCGCTGAAATCCAGTCTACATGGAATTCTGCCAATTGAAAATTTGTTCCAACGCTCATGAATCCCGCGGATGACCTGAGCAGAGGTATACAAGTCGACGAAATGTGTGGACGTTGGATGAATGGGCCAGAATTTCTCAGCGGACCAAAGGATGAATGGCCAGAGCAACCGCCATTCCGTGTTCCGTCAGAGGATGTTGAGCGCAAAAAGCCTAAACCTGTCTGTGCGATTGTAAAAACTGTTCCACCAATTGACTGTCATGTGTTCTCCAGCTGGCAAAGGCTGTTGAGAGTAACCGCATATTGCCTTCGCTTCATCTATCGAGAGAGATATCGAGATCTTGCTCCCTTCGTAGAGAATGGAATCATCAGAGTAGGTGGGCGACTTCGTCGATCGTCTCTACCGTATGAACAGATCCACCCGATTCTACTTCCTGCCTCACACATTGTGTCCCAGTTGGTTTTGAGGGATACCCACAACAGGATGGGATATCCAGGTTCTGAGAGAACCTTGTGTGAGAGCAGACGGAAATATTGGATCGTCAAAGGACGCAACCTTGTCAGAGAGATTGTAAGGAACTGTACCATTTGTCGTAAACTTCGGCAGCCACCTCATGCGACCATGATGGCTGATCTTCCCCCAGAAAGACTTACACCATTCTCCCCTACATTTACGACAACAGGAGTCGACTTGTTTGGACCCTTTAACCTGAAGTACGGGAGAAACAAGACTACCAAAGCATGGGGTGCTCTATTCACTTGTGCCACAGTTCGCGCCATTCATTTGGAAATCGTGGATGGCTTGTCCACTCAGTCATTTCTTCAAGCCTTGCGGCGTTTCGTAGCCCATCATGGATGGCCAGTCACCATTATCTCGGATAATGGTACATCGTTCGTAGGTGCTCAGAACGAATTGAAGAAGCTTCTCCAGGAAGGCCGAAAGCAAATTCAAGAATTTGCTATGCTACACAAGGTGAAATGGAAGTTTATCACCCCTCTAAGCCCACACCAGGGAGGCTTTTATGAGAGCCTGATTAAGCAAACTAAACGTGCATTACAAGTCGCAGTGGGTCAACAAACGTTATCTTGGAATGAGATGTCAACTGTGTTCGCCGAGGTGAAGTGTTTGGTGAACTCTAGACCCTTGGGGTACTCGCCCAACGACCCGAATGATCCACAACCGCTGACTCCAAACCATTTTCTGCTTGGACGTGCCTCAGCGGAGATTCCCCAAGGACCGTTTGAAGAGTCTAGAAATCTGCACAAAAGATTTGAATTTGTACAAGCAATTGTCGGTCAATTCTGGAAGCGCTTTATCAGAGAGTATTTCCCAACGTTGACACGTAGAGCAAAATGGGCGCTTAAAGGACGACAGCTAAGGGTCGGCGATATCGTCTTGCTGACAGACCCAGCCGTGTCTCGAGGCAAATGGGATCTTGCGCGAATAACTGAAGTTTATCCAGGCCATGATGGTATTATCAGGAACGTTCAGGTGCGAACGAAATCTGGTGTATATAGAAGATCGATTCAACGGTGCTGTCCGATTCTAGAGACTCCTGATGACCGACTGCCATCTTTTGGGCCCGGGAGGAATGTTTAGTAATGCGCGGTATATCACAGCTGTGCATCGAATGACGAACTGCTCCCTCACTCACTCTGTGTTGATGCAACGACCGCTCCTCGGTCACGGGACCACTTCCGCCCAAGAGTTGAAAACAACAGCCAAAATCATCATTTTCGTGGAATTTATTGCTAGCCTGACAAATCGATGGAGAACCACTCTTCAGGTACAGAACATAGAATATTCTGAGCGTTGTGTCGACTTGTTGTTGACACACAATTATGTTATTAGCGTCGAAAAACATGCTGAACTGATACTTTCATTTTCACGCTCCCCGCCAATTCTATGGAACAGTCCATTTATTAATGGGGGTGTACTGGTTTGTTATGATCGAAACCACGTTACGATATAAGATAAATCCACCCTGATTTCAGTGATTCATGATTGAGATTAGATTGTGCATTTCTAATAATAGAATAATATTTCATGAGCACATTATATAAACGTTGTTGATTATGAAGTACATGCTCAGCCCATACGATCTCTCCCCCCCCCCCCCTTCCCGTTTTCTCTCCTTTCTCCCGGTTGTATCTCACTCATGTGTTAAAGTTCGTGTAATCTCAGCAGATTTATATGTTTGATGTGAAACAATTGGAGACATAATTTGTGCTAACATTCCTAACTGATCTAGAATTCATTGAAGCTACATTGATTTGATATTGTAAAGAGCATGTGAGATGCAGAAGTAGCTATTTTTAGATTATTGCTAAATAAGGATGATGCAATGATAAATGCACTGACTGACCTTTTCATCTATCGAGATCATAATTAATTGATATTTCATTTTGAATTGTTATGATTTGTCTATGACCATGATAATGGTATACAGTTTCCAAATGTAATTATTTCTATGGAAGACCAGTGAGGTCATAATACAGTATTTTTGTATGGAAGACCAGAAGTGTCACATTGCGGTATTAAATTGAGAAATACGTAAATAAGTGCAGAAGTCAAACATCTATGTTCTGTAACAGATGTAATCTGTGATTGTTTTCATTTACTGATCTGATTTATTGTATTAATATTTCAGAACGCTGAATACAGTGTTACAAGAAATTTCCATCGGTGTTGAGTCAATTTTATCCCAGTTGTTCCAAGTTCAATAGCTTCCATGAAACACTATTCAATATGCCTCGAAAATGCCAGAGATGCATACATTCCAATGAAAATATATTTGTCTTAAGTGCAGATGTATCGCAACGACTTGACGATATCAATAGGAAATTTCTGCGCAGTGTACAGACCATATTTGACAATGCATCCTCTATATTCAAAATGAAATTGGTGAATAATCTAATTGAATGTTTGACAGACTTTCAGTACCAACCTTCCCTTCCTTAAATTTAACTCAGTTGGCCCGTGAAGACAGACGATGCCACTTGGAGAAAGTATCACCGCCGCCTCGACATCGTGTTTTCTCCCACAGAGTTAGTTTCATCTCCCGAAGAGTCCCAGCACCGACTACTTTTCCAGTAGAGTGATGATTGAATAGCAAGGGTGTGTATTCTCCATTGTAGGACATTACAATGATGTATAAGTCATTTACAATGATTCATAAGGTTATGTGAAATGTACATGTGTCAAGTGCAGGTTTTCATTAGGAGATTCCATTTCACAAGTCGGATGAGGAAAGGGACGTCTGCTTTCATACAAGTAACAATCGAATAAAACAAACAAATAAATTACAAGATGAAATTTCCTTCTCAAGTTGAACTGCTGCTTCCATCGGGAAATTGAATAAAGTGAACGTCAAGGCTGAGGCAACATGCACTCTGTGGGAAAGAACTACATTGAAAGTATCAAACGGCAGTAACAAATATTTTTGGGGATTTTTTTGCATCGAGTAGGAACGAAATTATCTCCGTTGTATTATTGTGCCGCCACCATGTTAGCTATGTCACATCAGAGCAGTGACGTTGTATCACCTCGGAGCTCTCCACTTCGTGGAGTTAGAAAGCGTAGAATTTGCACCAGTAGTATTACGATATTCACAGCTTGTGTATGCTATACAGCCATAAATTAACAGATATAACACTGCTGTTATAAGCTAGAGGAAACCAAGTCCGCCTCTGGTGGCAAGTTATCGAGGACCCAGATTTTGCTACTTCATACACTCTCAGTGTCTCTGTCCATCCAAACGATAATAAAATTATTTTTTACCTCACTTAACAGTTCCACACTCTGACGTTTCTGAATCGATGTTGTTGGCCTCGGTGTCTTTGATCCACGACGCGAGAATTCTGTTGGGATTGCATCTTCTTTTAATTTCCTTCGCCTCCTAGCTCTCGTGCTGGGGTGTCAACACAGTCAAAACAAGCTTGAAACAGCCGAGCTTTCCACCTCCGCCATTACAATTCGTATTACAGCAATGCCACAACAAAGTGATACTGCGTCACAGGAAAATATCACGTGCTACGTACAAGCGTTTTCATTGGCGTAATTACAAGCGTCTGGTCCGTCATTCATAATTCAGCCGTCGTCCATTAGAGAATATCCGCGTCCATAATCCAAAGACCTATTCCATATTCCATATAACAGTAATAGCGCCAAATTCAAAAAGAGAATCATAGTATATATAAACATAGGCTTGTTTCCTGCAAGAGAGAAGCGGTCAACAGTTTTCAATGATGCCGACAAGACATGATGTTCCAAAAATATCAAATCCGTATCGCTGATCAGTATTCTTAATCCATAATATTCGTTGTAAAGTCGTCATCTAAAGAATGATGTATCTCAGTCACGCTTTGATTGTGTCTGTTCATATGAGTACCGTGAGAATCTTGAAGTACATGGGTTCATACGGCCCCTAGCCCCGGGTTAAGGGGAATTAGACACAAGTTACGAAACGTAACGCCATAGATCTTGCACGCTACGCTCGTATTTTGCTATCAGCATGCGATATGTATCGCCAAATTTGAGAAACTTCGAGTGGAGGCGCTTGGCGTGTTTCCAATGGCTACTCAATACAATGACATGGCCGACCCCAGTCGGTTGTTGCACCAGTCAATAATTCAGGTGTTTGGAGAAAAAAAATTTGGAAGGGAAAAAATCACAAAAAATATTTGTTGCTGTCAAATGATACTTTTAATATAGTTCTTCCACACAGTGTGTGTGTTGTCGCAGCCTTTACGTTTACGTTTAGCGACACAAATATTCATATATCCACGTAATTTCCCAACAACTGATTCAGCTGACAAAATCACTCCGCATTTGAGAGACCCCATAAACTCGTCCACTGACATTGGCACGATGCCAACCGAAAGGAGAGCATCGTCCCAACTTCAGTGGAAGAGGTTTTTTTTCAAAAAAGGGGAGAAAGGTTGTCAAAGTTTAAAATATGTTTCAACCTTTCATTTTAATCTTTGTTGATGATCAATTTGAGTAGTGCAACAGGATAGAAATAATGTTTTCATAGGCATGCTAAATGGTTATTTTACGCACGGTTAGTGTAGTGTGGGAAAGTCTATAAATAAATATAAACTTTCCAACACTAACCGTGCGTAAAATAACCATTTAGCACGCCTATGAAAACATTATTTCTTAAACACAATTTAGATGACGGCTATCGGCTCAATTTGGGATTTGACACTTGAAATGTACTTGCTCTGGTCGCACATCAGAGACAAGGCCTCTAGCGTCTTGCAGCAAACTATGGGTCGTGAAATTTCATTTTTCGTAAATGCTCCACTATGGAGAAATTGTTCTCACTAAAAGTTACACCAACCATAGTAGATAACATGATGCATATTAACCACATGTGCCCCGGACTTGAAAATATTTCCCCATCTTAAATCATAAAGGGAAATGACATTTTACGACCCACAATAGACTGACAGTCCATTCATTGTTATTGCCTCGATTCGAAAAAGGCCCGTTATAAGATCGGCTTAATCCTATCTGACCTGGGCTGGGGGTGGACTTTCCTCCGTGCTCGGAAACAAAGAAACGTAGCTTATCATGTTGGGTCACAGAGGATCATGGGTATATTTAAAATGTTTTTGAATTAACGAAAAACAAAGTGATGTTTTCGTCTCTTTTCTTCATAACATTTGCTTTTCTGTGTGGATGAAGAGATGAACATTTACAAATCTGTCATGCAGATTTTTTCAAAGAAATTTTTTATAAAAATGAAAAATTCGGACCGAAAAATCGACCAGATAATACCTTGGGGGAAAATGTCGTCATCGTTGCGGTCATCTAGGATTTTTTACACTACATAGTAGAACTTGTCCCAATGGTATATGGTGTGGTAAGTTTCAGGTCTCTGTTCCCAGATTCTCATGGATACCGAAAATATTTTGGGGGGGGGGGGGGTGCAAATCAGCAGCTCCCTCCCCCTACTCAGGCTGCGATATATCCAATTCGTCAAGAGCAGACCGAGCTCAAATAAAAAAAAAGGAAAGTCTTAAATAATCTAACATAAAAAAAAAAAAATGAAATAGAAGAATTAATCTCTGCTTACCGGCGCCCAACTCAGAGGTGCACAATACTGGAAGCAGAAACATCCACGAATACGTCATGACTTGATATGCTCTTGCTGATGACTTCCTCCGAATTATCCCTTCAGTCACAGAGTATCTGCTTCTATGGTACAGCACAGCAACAATAATGTCAAAATCGTTATATGGTTACATGTAGTCACTAGATGGTTTGATAACACAATTTGCAAAAGAATAACAAAAGGAAGGTTTCAGGTCAGCGTCTGTATGCCTGAAAATAATGAATAACTTGTGAATAAATTAATCCATTGCCGTGTGAATTAGACCAAAACGCACGAAGTGTCAGCGGGAGTAGTACGGTAGTTTGTTTCGACTCTGTGGAAGACCATCCCTATAACCTGTACGCGATATCGAAGAAAAGAAGGTTCCTTATTACATTGTAAACTGATGTGTTAAATTTCATAATTCTTATTGAACGCGTAATTTTGTTCAAATTGTTAACTCCCATGTTCAAATTGTTAACTCCCATGTTCAAATTGTTAACTTCCATGTTCACTTTTGAACTTCCATGTTCAATTTTGAACTTTAGCATTCAACCCATTAACGCAGGTATTCAAATGCAGAAAACACACATTCAAAGTTTGCCATGCATTCTAAACTCTAACATAAGTGTTCACAACTTTAGCACGCGTATTCCATCTTGAACACTTCGGCGTCCGATTTATTTACGGAGTATTATTATTAATATGTTGACTGAGTTAACCTTTTAATGCACATTACCCGAGACTGAAACTATCATATCCAGCATGATAAAACGCGGCCCGCAGGAGATTTTCGCTCGGTTGAATTCGAGGGCATGTACCTCCTTTACAACTATGTCAAACAATACTCTATGTTTTATGAGAACAATGTAATCTGATCGTCCCAAATTAAATTACCTTCGAAAGAGAAGAGGCAGGGGATTTCCCTTTTCATTTCAGTTGAAATGAACTGAGCAGACCATCCGGAACGATCTCCCATTATTGTCGCAAAGGGAAAAGTACATGTGCTTTTGAGAGGTTATTTTGTGTTGCAAGCTTTAGGCAAGCTTGAATTGCAGTCACAATTGTCACTTCTCAGCGACCCGCCTTTGGTCATGAATAGATATATTAGCAATGGTGATTTCGCATGGACTCTAGAAATTTGTGTTTGAAATGGACGTCAAAAACAACATCAATTACGTTCCATCGCTTATACTCGCAATTCCTAATCATCCCATATTCAATGGCTGTGACTGTGTGGAAAAGCGACATCAACTGCCGTATAATACAGTCCAAAGCTTTCAGCAGTTGTTGTGCCCAAACAAGTCAGGGTTGTCCGAAAGATATTTGTTTAACTTCTTACCTGCTAACTTTTGTTACATTAGCCCTATCTGGCCTGGGCAATTTGGGACCTGTCCAGGCCTTGGGGGCCTAAATATTTTTCTTATCCCTTGAGCTAGGGGGCTGAAACTTACCACACCATACTCTTGGATTAAGCTCTACCAGCAAATGTAAAAAATACAAGATGGTCGCTATGATCGCAGAAAGACATTTTTGGATCAGATTTTTCGATTTTCCATTTATGTCATTCCTTCGCAATAACTGCATGATAAATTAGAAATAATAGTCTGATGTGAAATGAAATAATTTTTGCCTACTTTTTCTCGCAGAAGAGTTGACGAAATGACGAAAACATCACTTTTCTGGTAACTAACATGACCGCCATTTTGAATTTTGTCCCATGAACCTCTGCTCGGGGGACATGCAAATAGGCTCAAATTTACCCCAATATGATAAGCTACAAAGTCATGGAATGTCAGTTCTCAAGGTTTTATCGTTCCGGAGATAGGGTAGAATGTTGGGTTCGGGCGGGGGGGGAGGTCTAATAAGAAACTCCCCAAGCCTGGTAAAAAAAAGTAAGGAATGTCAAAAAGATATTTCTTTAACTTCTCACCGGCTCACTACTGTTAACTTTAATGAGTAATATAGTCTCCACAATCTCCGTCCTTTGTGGTATAACTCTGGTATAGCTATTCTATATGATGCATGTTTATGGTCCAGCGTAGTTGGATGTGCACTTGGCCAGCGCGACAGCTGATGAGCATTCTCTGCCAGCCATCATGACCTATCATGTTTTTTTAGGTCTTTATAAGACCTTTTGTTATTCTACGGATTAATATTATTATACTGTCCAAATTTGTCAGCGGCCTGGCGTCTTTACGGTTTGTTGTACTGAAGTTTTGGATGATAACGGTCTTCGTTTTTGACCTTGACCTTTTTAGTTTTAGGCTTTTTAAGTGAAAATTCATTTTGCGATTATTGACCAAACGTTTAAGGGAACACAGCTGGAATTTAGAATGTAAAAGTTTGAAGATTTACCCAACAAAATAAGCCAATAAAGTAAGTAGGTCAGACAAGCAGTTTTCGAGTTCTCTCCCCTGGTGCTGTTTTCCTTGTTAGCGGTGTACAGTCAAAACTAAAGAGCATATCTGAAAGAAAGTTACTGGTTGGTAAGTTTTGCATATGGCCATGCTGTAGCTATATTTTTGAATTATTACGTAGCAACAAAAAGTAGTTAACTCCCCTTTAATGTTTTTAAAAACCCGTTATTTTATAAGGAAAAAAGACTCCGCATTGATTCTTCTACTATTAATGAACACTTTAATGACCGAAAAGAATGTGACCTTAAATTTGACCTCCAGGAACGTCTCTATATGAGTGCAAAGTTTAGGGGTCCAGTCTTGAACGGCTTATGCGATCAGCCTGAAAATAAGGTCACATGACCTACATGATGTCTCAAGGTCAGAACTTCAATCTAGCCCCAGAACTCAATTTAGCTGCGAAAACTGCTTCCGCCAATACGGAAATAGCCGAACGTGAGATTGTCAGAACTTGTCAATCTAGCTCCAGAACTCACTTTAGCTGCGAAAACTGACTCGCCAATACGGAAATAGCCGAACGTGAGATTGAGAACTTGTGTCAGAACTCGGCCTTGACCTTGACCTTTGAAGTGGTAAGCACCTAAATATGGAAAATACGGCTTCCATTTACTGAAAAACTAACACACTGACAATCACAAAACAATGACGCAATAGTGAGTGCAACGTTGACTTTATTTTGCCGCTAATTATAAAACCATCCGATGTGACCTTGGCCTTGAATATCACATAATGTAAAAAGCGTTGTATGTACTTTTCTCTAAAAGTATAACTTGCAGGAATCTGCAATTTAAAAAATTTGTACCCCATAATACAGATATGACTTCACTGAATTTTCAAGTTGACCTTGACATTGGTTTTTGAGATATGGCCTCGGACAATTTTGCGACTACAGTGCCATAACTCGAAAACTGTTGGTCGTATTGTGACGTAACAGAAGAACACTAGAACCTAGCTCCGGTGTAGCCTTGTTCCATACTACGTGAGAACAACGCTACGGCTGCAAGCCAGTCACCAGATCGAGTTGTTGGGAAATTGCCGTACGGGCAATATTTGCCAGACCAATTGACCATAACCAATCAAATAATTCGATTCTATGTCCACTTACCTTTCATAAAAATCCTTGTTTATGAGTGACCGTCCGTTTTTAGCAGAAGAGATCGAAACTCGGACGAGGGGGTTATACTGTCCATGTAAAACTTATCGATGTAAAGATGGCGGCGATGTGGACAGTTTTACCCCCTCGTCCGAGTTTCGATCTCTTGCCAAGCTAAAAACGGACGGTCACTCATAAACAAGGATTTTTATGAAAGGTAAGTGGACATAGAATCGAATTATTTTATTGGTTATGGTCAATTGGTTCGGCAAATATTGCCCGTACGGCAATTCCCAACAACTCGATCTGGTGACAACTTGCAGGAATACAAGACACTTCCCCCCCAAACCATTTCCCCCCCGACATTTCCCCCCCAAAAAAGACATTTCCCCCCCAAAATTTTGAGTCACTTCCCCCCCAGTTTTGCCATTTCCCCCCCTAAAAAAATATGATATTCTATGGTACACATATGCATACTCGACATTAGTGTCGAGTAGTTTGGCAGTGTTCTCAGGGGGAATACAAAAGAAGAAGACACACAGAGTTGTTGAATCATAATATGCACCTTCAATTTATTGTATAACAAATATAATCATAAGGTATAGCACCATGACACTAGCACTGATCAAGGAGACATTCTTAATACATTAATACTGGTTCAAGTTGATCGATCAACATACAAAATTAATGAAAATTGAAACAACAAAAGGATCGATGAAACTTTTATTTAGTTTTGAATGAAGGAACTTACTCTTCCAAATAAGCGTCGGGGGATGAAAATGGTAATGACGTGTCAAAAGAGTCATGAACTCCTATGAAATTTATCATCTTATATAAGTATTGACCCATGAGAGGTGTTAAACTGCTTTGTTAAATGTGAGAAATTGAGGATTCTTCAATTTCCAAAAATAACCCATCAAGCCACAAAACCGTTAATGTTGGTGTTGGTGGGTGCTAATCTGCAAATGTCTGATCATTGATCAATTGTCTTACACAGACAAGCAAATAAATCATTATTAGTTCTCTCCACAGGAGAACTTCTTACAGAAGCACTTCAAAGAAATTGCCTCACAAAAGAACATCTTACTGAAGCACTTCAAAAGAAAATGCCTCACAAAAGAACATTATGGTTGTTGGGATTAATCAGTGGGATTAATCACTGAACATTAGTAGACTTTACCTTTGAAAACAAATTGCCTCACAAGATGTTTATTATTTGTTATACAATAAGTTAAAGGTTCATATTATTTGACAAGTAATGCTGGGTATACAGATGTGTACCATAGAATATCATATTTTTTTTAGGGGGGAAATGGCAAAACAGGGGGGGAAGTGACTCAAAATTTTGGGGGGGAAATGGTTTTTTGGGGGGGAAGTGACTGGGGGGGAAATGGTTTGGGGGGGAAGTGTCCTGTACCCGCTTGCAGCCGCAGCGTTGTTCTCACGTAGTATGGAACAAGGCTACACCGGAGCTAACTAGAACCCATAGAAAGATACCAGAAAGATTAGAAGATAATTAGCAAAGTTTGAAATTTACGCTTTATTCAAATTTTGTAAAAACCATTGGGCCAATCATAACTAGATTTCGGTACGATTGAGTGAAAATACATATGTGTTTGCTTGTGAAATTTCAAGATTGTAACTATAATGGTTTTGAAAATATAACAAAAAACATATTCCTCATTTCACGTACGGTATTTGCCTATTAGTATTACCCGTCGGCTTAAACGTTTTCGGTATTAAGTGGGATGTAAAGAGCTAGTTGATTTCAACCATCCAATTATATAACGCAAGATCAGTCTCGACCAGCAATTAAGCGGTTCGCCGTGGACGAGGCGTGAAGTCCTGTAAGTAACGCAAGACGCCAAATTAAAGCTTGTGATAGTTCCTTTTTCGAGCGCGATCGCATTTAAATGAACCTCGTTTTACACGTAGCCTACATGATGAAAGAGGCTGCGAAACTTGATAAGCCCATGATGTATTATGCACCTTTATCAATTAAATGGCGGGTGTTGATTAGCATTATATCGGCATCGCATACGTAACACGACATGAATTTATTTTCAAACGCGGAAATACATACATTGACGTCGCGTTACATCAGCGATGTCAGATTAGAGGTAAAATGCACGACTGAACTCTCCTCAGTCCTATATCTATAGTGTCACCTACCTAGATGATGGTACCGAGAATTTGATAAGTGATATGATCCACTCGTATCATACAATAAGGCCACTCAGAACTGTTAATAGTAGTCAGTGGTGTCTGCAACATGCACAGGTGTGCACGGAACTCTATCAATGTATTTAGAAACAAAGTAAACCTCATGTATTTACGCAAATTAAACGAATAAACAGCGTTTAATTACCGGAGGGTGTTCAATTATCATTATATCGGCATTGCATATGTAACAAGACATGAATTTAATTTCCAACGCGAGAATACTTACACTGATGTTGTGTTACAGGTAAAATACAAGACTGAACTCTCCTCAGTCCTATACTTATAATGTCACCTACATAGATGATGGTACCGGGAATTCGATAAGTGATATGATCCACCCGTATCATACAATAAGCTCACTCAGAATTGTTAATATTACTCAGCGGTGTCTGCAACATGCACAGGTGTGCACGGAACTCTATCAATGTATTTAGAAACAAAGCAAACCTCCTGCATTGACACAATTGAAACGAATAAACAACGTTCCGACCCTTATGTATACATTACAGGATATTGCATTTTATTACTTTTTGTTTTATACTTCTGCGTTCCTTTATATTCCGCTGCAACGAAGGAATACATTTCATGGAAGACCGTGTTATTGTACCAACAATATCTAGTTTTTTTGATGTTTTTTTCAGAAGAGCACATCTTCCACATGCGATGTGTATCTAGAAATTACATTGTATCAGTCCGCGCTTCTCGGAGCTGGTCGATATTCTATCAACTTATGTTCGAGTGCCTCGGCAAAATCATGTTGGGAGCAGGTCCAGTCAGCCAGGATCTGAAATCTGCAATAGCTGATCTAGGATGCCATGCCTTCAGACATTCAGTAAGTGCATGGTCGTCAAATTCATAACAGACATTATTCTTTGTTCGGTTGCTATAGAGGGTCCCTCGGTGGACGAGCGGTCTAACGCGCTTCCCTGGTGACCGCTAGCCTCACACCGCTGAACCGGCACGGGTTCGAGCCCAGCTGGTTCATGTGTGAAAGTGTGTCAGTTACTTGCCGAAGGGCGGTGGTTCTCTCCGGGTACTCCGGCTTCCTCCACCAACCAAACTGACTGTCACCATATGAGTGAAACAAACTTGAGTGTGACATTAAGCCAAATTCCCTCCCTCCCCTGGGTTGCTATAGACCAGGTAACTAAATAACTAATTTCACCATCTTTCAATATAGTATATGACATCGGTTCACTGCAAGAAAATTCTTTTACAGCACCGAGCTAAATGTGAGCTGTTTATCCGGTCATACTTGCACTAAATTAGCCCAAACGCGAGGGTTCCCAATATGTTCCAAGGGCATATACACAGTACGCCTACTTTCCAGTTCTCGATTGTCCATGGATGGTGACTGCTTCCTACCGGTAGGATAGATGTATAGGGTCCGTGGATGATTTCAAGTATCATATGCGACCCTCCAGTCATCATCCACGGACCATACGCGGATCATCCGACCATCATCCACGGCCTCCGCATACCATACGCGGATTTGTTTTAGATCGGCACGTCAGACTATACTGTGACATCACAGAGGGGCCATCTCCAAAATACAATTAAATTGCGTCAAACGCACTAAAAACTATGTCAAATTTTTTTTTGTGGGTGAAATGCTTCGTTGTTAAATAGCCAAAATGGTTCTTATGTCGAATTTAGTCATCGATCAAATACTTCAGAAAAAATTTGGTGTGATTACCTTTTAAATCCTCAATATAACGAGCGTCATTCACCATAGGATATTAAAGTCTGTCCATTTTAATTAGTCGTCTACTTTGGAGCTTGTCAAAAATCAATAGTTAACTCTGCATAAATTTTCTTTTTGCAGCTTGCAGAACAAACTGAACTCTACAAAATGACTACGATTTCTCCGTGATATCGATAATATATCACGCTTGAAACAACTTTTCAATTATCTCCATATAAAACTCCAGTACAGTTGTTTCATTTACCGGGCCTCAATTACATAGAGAGACGTCATAATGTATTCATGCTCATTGGGCCCCGTGGGGCTTCCGGGGATTGACCTGGGATGCTCAGGTCATGGTAAGAATAGGCCTCAGCTCCTCAGACAACTTGTCATAAGAGGCGACTAACTGAGGCATGCACCTGTGGGGTTCCCGGGTGTGAAAAGAAATAGGATCCCACCCGTGTGGTTCCTGGGTGTGAAAAGGAATAGGACACAACGTCGTGATATGACTGAAATATAGTTGAAAGCGACGTTAAATCATATCCACTCACTCACTCACTCATGCTCATTGGCACAAAGGTCATTGATGCCTTATAAAGTAATAACAGGCGGTCCGTGGGTGTGTCGCTTATATACCATGTCCAGTGAAATTGGCGAACGATAAACCGCACACACCTCTATGACCTTTGTGCTAGACAAATTGCTAGATAATTAACAGAGGTGTCGGGACAAATATGGATGAATGGACAGAACGCAACATCGCATTACATGACCTCATCTTCGAAAGGCATATGAAAATGTGATTTTTAATGATTTCTTGATTTTGGGGTCACAGTGACCTTGACCTAAATTTTGATACATGACACATCGTCTTCCCTCAATGTATAAAAACCATAGATTTACTATGGACGCAAAAAATCATGATTTTTAACAATATCATGATTTTGGGGGTCACAGTGACCTTGATCTTCAGTCTTCAACTACGTTTTGGTACGTGACGCATAATGTGCCCCAAATGTATCTACGGACACAAAAAAAGTAATTTTTAAAGATTTCTTGATTCTGGGGTCAGCGACCTTGACTATTGACCTTGATCTAAATTTTGGTACATGTGAAATCGTCTCCCCTTAATATATCAATGGGCACAAGAAATCATGATTTTTAACAATTTCATGATTGGGGGTTACGTTGACCTTGACCTCCGTTTTGGTATGTGACACATGTATCTACTGACACAAAAAAAGTTACTTCTAATATTTTCCTGATTTTGGGGGCACTGACCTTTGACCTTGACCTAATTTTCGGTATGTGACAATTCATTTCCCCCTATTGTATCCACTCACAAAAAATCAGAAATTTTTAATGATTTCCTGATTTTTCGGTCACACTGATCTTTGACCTCTGACCTCACATCGTTCCTCCCTAGGGCATCCACTCACCAAAAATTAGAAATGTAGATAGAAAACTGTCAATGATTTTCTGATTTTTTCGGCAACAGTGACCTTTGACCTCCGACCTCAATTTCGGTATGCGACACATCGTCTTCAGCTAATGTATCCACTCACAAAAAATTGCAACTTTGGATAGAAAACGTTCACAGATATAGACCGGACACGAACACTTCAGTGATTTCCAGTTTTTCAGGCCAGTGACCTTTGACCTCTGACCTTGACCTTCATTTTGGTATGCCACACATCATCAGGTATCCACTCACCAAAAATTGGAACTGTAGATAGAAAACTGTCCCAGATATAGACCGGACACGAGGGACGGACAGACGGATAGATGGACACACGGACGAAAACCGCCATCACATAATACGTCCGCCTTTTGGCGGGAGTATAAAAATGAAAATACAATTCCCACTGCATCATTATCTTAATATATACACGGTGAAATATAGCAGAAAACACAGACAATTATAATAATGTAGAGGCCAATTTTAATATCGGTCGAAATAGTCCCAAGAGAGGCACTGACTTCAGACAGAATCATAGCTTTAAAATGTAGTTATAAAGTAAACACATGACATATTCATGCAAGTTATGCCGAACATTCTATTAACGAAAAATATATTACCATACAAAAGATGGTAATTGATTGGTTGAAAACATTTCAATGTTGATAACGACAATATCAAAAAACGTCTGAATGATTCTCTTCAAACATAATCTTGTCTGAAGAATCTGCCTAAAAATAAAACAACCCCAATTAACGAAAAGAAGAATTTCTTCAATAGGATAATTCAGATTGTGCATTAAATATAGATACCTGGGTATGGCTCTGAAGTTTGAGTATTTTAATAATTAACATGAGATTGATCTAATCAAAACTCCTCGGCTTTCCCCAAGTGAATGACACCCATGTGTAGTGTGAATTGGGGAAGAGATAGTTCTTTGTGGGATGATCAAGCTAAAAGTAATTTACAATTTGCAGTGTACGGATCAGTGTATGGAGTATAGAACTAACCATGCTAAGTGGTATTACATTAAGTATGCTGTTTACTCCAACTTTGTTGCTGAATTTGTACCGGTGTGTCATTTTACATGGGCATCAGGACTACAAGTAATTTAGTGACCGAAATTTGGCGGCTGTAACCTATCACAAGCGGTTTTGCCTAAAGTCAGTAACGGATGAACGGACAGACGTACATCATGACAATACCCCAAGGCCTAATTGGCTGAATGGTAAAAAAGAGTCATAACTCTGTAAAATAAGAACCGAAACAATTAAGCTGTACCGAACACGGATCTGGAGATATAACTTGTACATTCGACTACAGATAACAAAATCGGAGATTATTACATCCGAAAGGGGCATAACTCCATAAGCCGAGGCGAGTAATCCTTTGTTGGCTTGTAGAATGTACAACAATATAAACTAGAGCATAGTCTGAGGGATGCACACATTTGATCAAAATGATCAGTAAGGCTGCTTACAAGTAAGGGCATAGATACATGGGGGTGGTTAACGTTTCACGAGTAAGCTGAATGGGATTGTGGCAGTGGAAATCATCAGTAAGCATGCTTACAAGATACCCCCCGGATGCACATTTGATAGAAATTGATGAGTATTTGTAGAGGAATATAAGTATACATGTTATGGGTGGCGGCACGGTATGTAACTAGTTGACAATGAGACCTCGCTCGGTTGGAGTGCGGTTAACGGATTGTCTATGCATGTGTCGTGACGATACTCAGATGAGTTTAATGGATTGTTCAGAAAATTGATGTTAATAATGATTGTTGAGAATGGGGTTATGCAGGCATATAGTGTTTTACCTAACTGTTGTTACCACTAGAACCGTGTAGACTTGAAATGGGCTGTTGCAACAGATAGGCGAATTACTGTCATCTGGATAACCACATTGAAGAGGAAAAGGAAGTAAATGGGAAGTGAAATATTAAACTTACTACCTGTAGACGCATATGCAACATCCTGAGCTAGGTCTCATGGTATGGCAGCTACATACAAAATTTGAGAAGAATCTAATCAGCCGTTGTCAAGTTATGCTCCAGAAATGGAATGTTACGTACCAACTGAGAAAATTCTGCCCATAGGTGGCCCCACCTGTAGACGCACATGCGCCAAACGTAATCCCAAGCGAGGTCTCATGGTAAGGTAGCTACATACCAAATCTGAGAGGAATCCAATTAGCTGTTGTCAAGTTATGCTCCGGAAACGAAATGTTACGGACCGACAAGAAAAAGTTTTGACCCTAGGTGGCGCCACCTGTAGATGCACATGCGCCAAACGCAATCCCAGGCGAGGTCTCATGGTAAGGTAGCTACATACCAAATTTGAGAGGAATCCAAGTAGCGGTTGTAGTTATGCTCCGGAAACGAAATGTTACGAACTGACATGAGAAACTTTTGACCCTAGGTGGCGCCACCTGTAGACGCACATGTGCCAAACGCAATCCCAAGCGAGGTCTCATGGTATGGCAGCTGCATACCAAATTTGAAAGGAATCCAAGTAGCGGTTGTCAAGTTATGCTCCGGAAACGAAATGTTACGGACTGACATGAGAAACTTTTGACCATAGGTGGCGCCACCTGTAGACGCACATGCGCCAAACGCAATCCCAAGCGAGGTCTCATGGTAAGGTAGCTACATACCAAATTTGAGAGGAATCCAAGTAGCGGTTGTCAAGTTATGCTCCGGAAACAAAATGTTACGGACTGACATGAGAAACTTTTGACCATAGGTGGCGCCACCTGTAGACGCACATGCGCCAAACGCAATCCCAAGCGAGGTCTCATGGTATGGTAGCTGCATACCAAATTTGAGAGGAATCCAACTAGCGGTTGTCAAGTTATGCTCCGGAAACGAAATGTTACGGACGGACGTACGGACGGACGGACGGACGGACAAGCTGAAACCAGTATACGCCCCCGACACGTAGTGTATAATAATTTTCCAAAATATAGTAGCTAAACCGAACACAGTTCTGCAGATATAGTTGGTTATATTCAGGCATATAGGTAAGACAGAAATAGAAATTAATATATCTGTAAAGGGGCATAACTCTGTAAAACATGGGCCGAGGGGAGCCACTTTCGATAGGCGTCCGACTTAGTACTCTGTAAAATAAGAACCGAGACGAATACGTTGTACCAAACACGGATCTGCAGATATAACTTGTACATTCAGCTACAGATAACAAAATCGGAGATTTTTACATCCAAAAGGGGCATAACTCCATAAGTCGAGGCGAGTGATCCTTTGTTGGCTTGTAGAATACAACAATATAAATAAATTTCCAAAATAAAGTAGCTATATCGAACACAGGTCTGCAGATATAGTTGATTACATTCAGGCATATAGGACAGAAATAGAAATTAATCTATATGTAAAGGGGCAGAACTCTGTAAAATATCGGGCGAGGGGAGCCACTTTTGATAGGCGTCTGACTCGGCACTAGATAAATAAGTGACTGTGTTGAAAATATAGTAGCTATACCGAACACAGTTCTGCAGATATAGTTGGTTACATTCAGGCATATAGGACAGAAATAGAAATTAATATATCTGTAAAGGGGCATAACTCTGTAAAGTATCGGCCGAGGGGACCAACTTTCGATAGGCGTCTGACTCAGCACTAGATAAATAAGTGTTGAACGTTTGGTGGTTGTGTCTTAATCGATTTTGCCTAAAATGCGTTAATGGACGGACGGAGGGACGTACGGACATATGGACGAACATACATGGTGACGGCAATACCCCGAGGCCAAAATGGCCGAGGGGTAACAAAACCAGGAATTGTACAGCCAGTGTACATGTGGAATGGTTAACATACATGTACAAGAACATTTGAAGTATGTAATATTAATATCAGGCCAAAATTAAATTATAGTTTGTCTGTGGTAACGCGACCTTCAGTTGCATCTGCTAAAAAGCCCAGTAAGCAGGTTGATATGATATATGCTGGCTATATTAATAGCAAAGCACGAAGTCCCCCAGGAACAAGGTCTGCCACAAACCAGTTCTGTATATCTGTTTAGCATGTTTGGAAAAGTCCGCCATTGTTTAATGTGGAAGGAATAGCAGACGACTCGGTTTGCCATTCTAGCGCACATTTGTCTACAGGATTAACTGTCAGTTCAGCTGCAAACTTTGCTGTGTTTATAGGGGCAGCCTACCGTGAACAGGAGTCCTGTTCAACTTATTAATGGATGCAAACAAGGGCAAAAAAATAACCAAGGAATTTTAATCGAAAAGAACAATTTTAATAAAAAAATAAATAAATAAATGCAACTGACTGTGCCAACATTTTTCGAAATTCGAGAGCCCTTGTTACCACAAACAAACTATATTTTAGTTTTGGCCTTGCAAGGTTTTACATTTACGTAATTACATAGTAATATTTTTTCTTTTATCCCAAAGTAGGCCAATATCACATACATTCAGGTTGTTATATCACATTGCCAGTCTCTTAACCATTATCAATTCGAAACAATATCACATTGCCAGTCTCTTAACAATTATCAATTCGAAACATGCTCTTGCACAGAAATTCACTCCACATGAATAATTTACTTGAAACTATCTTTCTACAACATTGTTACATGATTTAATGACACGTGTAAAAGTGTGCAGTTATCCATGTCATAGGTTTCTTTAGCAGATGAAATGCCAATTACATGTATATACATATATTTCACCTCTCTTCCATGTTTTCAATAATATATAGCACTTTCTAGATGATCTAGCAATAATTCAACATTATTAGAAATGTATTAGATTTCTAAAAATACAAAAAATGGAGAAGACAATAAGTATAAACAAGTATTATAAAACGTTTTATCTCATTAAAGTGATCGTAAACCCTCAAGTATAGTTTCCATCAAATGAAAGACCATTGTGAACTGTTTGTAATTTTTTACGATTTTATTACACAGAGTAAACTGCAAATAAAGTATGGTATTCTATGGTGGTCTGTTGCAATCATATTTTGGTCCAGTGACATCACACTGCATTAATACATATATTTCAAACTGTGTATGCACTTTCCAATGCTTTATTCAAGCTTAAGATGTGTACACTTTGAGTTTCAACACAGACTCACTGTTCCAATGTGCATGTTTCACCAAAATCTGGGAAATTAAATGCAAGATTCAAATCGACTTGACCCTTACGAGTTAACATCTCCCAGATTTTGGTGAAACATGCACATTGGAACAGTGAGTCTGTGTACACACCTTAAGCTTGAATAAAGCATTGGAAAGTGCATACACAGTTTGAAATATATGTATTACATGTAAGGCAGTGTGACGTCACTGGACCCAAGTATGATTGCAACAGACCACCATAGAATACCATACTTCATTTGCAGTTTATTCTGTGTAATAAAATCGTAAAAAATTACAATAAATATTTTGTCACACTGTTTGCAATGGTCTTTCATTTGATAGAAACTTTACTTGCGGGTTTACGATCACTTTAATAATACATATGATCATGTACGATAATCACTCCAATAATTCAATCCCCCGATCAAAAATCAATCAACCGCAATTTTGGGGACAAAATTTAATAGGCTGTTCTAATAAATTTGATCACCCTCTAAAACCATTGAAACAATGGAGAAATATATTGACTACATGATTTGTCAACTTTCTGCTCTAATAAATTTGATAATCTCTCCTCCATTTTTTTGTGGAACGTTTCACTTTCTGATTGAATTTTTGGAGGTTTAACCATATCTGTATTGGAGAAAAGATATAATACAAATCAATTGGCATCTTGCTAAATGGTCCAGTACCAGTATTATATACTGTAAATGCCATATTATTATTTGGCAGGAATTATCTTTTGCGTTATATACCTTGAAGAATTCATCACAGGTCCTGCTGACCGAGTGCCAATACCATATGCTCCAGACAATAACAGCTCACAAAAGGTCCATACACAAATGTTCAAAGAAATGGCTGATCACACCATTTACGTACTTGAAAATACTGATGAGCATCTGTTTTCAAGAAAAAAAGAGAAATAACTACTTTCAGCCAATTGTTTTGGCAGAGTTGGAAACTGTAAAATAAGAACACTGCAGCACTCTGGAGGAATAACCTTAATTTTCAGAACAATTTAGCTCTGATATGGCTTTACAAACTCTGTTTCTTAAACACAAGGCTGTTGCAAGCTTGATGAGGCTTGAGAGCTTTTCATTTATTTATGTTTATTGTTTGTTTTTGGCTGACATTTTTTTTTTCCAAACACGGACCACTTTGAAAATAATTTAAAGTGATCGTAAACCCTCAAGTAAAGTTTCCATCAAATGAAAGACCATTGCAAACAGTGTTGGAAAATATTTATTGTAATCTTTTACAATTTTAATACACAAGAGCAAACTGCAAATAAAGCATGGTATTCTGTGGTGGTCTGTTGCAATCATATCTAAGTCCAGTGACATCACACTGCCTTAATACATATATTTCAAACTTTGTATGCACTTTCCAATGCTTGATTCAAGCTTAAAGTGTGCATACTTTGAGTTTCAACACACACTCCCTGTTCCAGTGTGCATGTTTCACCAAAATCTGGGAGATTGTAACTCAAGTGTCAAGTCAATTTGAATCTTGCATTTAATTTCCCCGATTTTGGTGAAACATGAACATTGGAACAGTGGTTCTGTGTTGAAACTCAAAGTATGCACACCTTAAGCTTGAATCAAGTATTAGAAAGTGCATACTCATTTTGAAATATATGTATTAAGGCAGTGTTACGTCACTGAACCGAGATGTGATTGCAACAGACCACCATAGAATACCATGCTTTTATTTGTAATACTCTGTGTAATAAAATTGTTAAAAAGTACAATAAATATTTTCTGACACTGTTCGCAACTGTTCATTTGATGGAAACTTTACTTGAGAGTTTACGATCACTTTAATTATCTTTTGACAAACTATTTTCTTGTTCATGTTTTCTCGACTTCTTTATTCTGAATACATCAAAATTTCACTACTCAAATGACCCAGCAACAAGCTCAGTAAATATATGACAAAAGGTTGTTTTCTTGGCCAAGTTATTACTCCTCATCTTCTCAGAATATGGCCAGTCAAGATAACTTGGATGACACCAATCATTGTCTAGAGAAACCATGGAGATCGAATGTTCACTATCCATGGCAGCAGCATTTGCACGATTTTATTTTCAGCAAAATCCACGGAACTGATTCCTCACTCCTATGCCAAGAGCTCCTCAGCACACAAATAAAACAACCCCAAAATTGTGTGAATTGCTCAGGTGATAATTGCATCCCGCATTCCACACACTTATTTCAATTAAATTAGTTTAATACCGGTATGCTGTTCAAATACAGATATTCAGTACATCAAAGATCAACTTCGTTTGGCAATTATCAGTTTTGAACATTAAATGAATGGTGTTAGAAGGTGCAAAATCCAACTCTGCCAAATTGGCAGTCTTTCCAACTTCCAGCCTTGTGTAAATGATTTCGTCAACCAAAGGAGATAACTCTAACTATACAAATCTGTTGCATTTGTACAGTTGGCTCCCTTTGTACATTTGCTATCCAAGCTTATCAAGGGGAGATAATTTTGCCTGCTACATTTGTGTTGTGGCGAGTATTTCTTCAGTTTCAATAATCGTTGGATTCTAACAGATGAGATGAAACAAATTACTGATATAAAAAGAAAACATGCGAATATGCGGCGGAATTTGAGTTACAAAGTATCAAATTTGAATAGCCTGAAGTAAACATAAAGCAAATTAGAGGAAGATTTATTTTACAGACAATTTCAGTAGCAAATGATAATAATCCTGTGTACAATTGTCTGTTTCTGGTGGTCAGATCTTCAGTGTGAACACCCCACCCTCCCCCACCCCTCATTGCTGTCATTCAATATATATATACAATATGTGACAAAGCCATGCCACAAATCCCACTAACAGTTTCAATAGATAACAGCCTTTACATTCATGTAACACCACAGCTCAAATATATCCAAGGGAGATAACCATTGTATCAGTCAAGGGAGAAAACAAATGCTGAACCTTTTGCAAGGGTTCACATGTAAGGACTTGAGTAAAACCCTTATACAAATTCTCCCAAGTTCTCTGGTTCCATGTGTGGGTCATTAGGCAGCATCACCATTGGCTGCTCATCATACGGGTAATTCAAGAGTTGAATGTTATCTAGCCAGGGGCCTGTGAGATCCACCTCCGAGAGACCAGCCGCGATATCAAAGTCATTCTCCACACCGGATTCAACTTCCAGATCCAAGCTTGCCAACAGTGGTAAATTCACTGGCTCAAGTGCAGCGAGATCATATGGAGATGTGTTTTCATCAAGACCAGTGGGACTGAAATGTCCTCCGTGGTTGGCTGAAGTGGGACTGTACTGCCCTCCAGGGTTGGCTGAAGTGGGACTGTACTGCCCTCCGGGGTTGGCTGAAGTGGGACAGTACTGCCCTCCAGGGTTGGCTGAAGTGGGACTGTACTGCCCTCCAGGGTTGGCTGAAGTGGGACTGTACTGCCCTCCAGGGTTGGCTGAAGTGGGACTGTACTGCCCTCCAGGGTTGGCTGGAGTGGGACTGTACTGCCCGCCAGGGTTGGCTGAAGTGACACTGTACTGCCCACCAGGGTTGACATCGGTCTGCATTGGAGAGTTGGCACATGTACTCTCACAACTGGCTGTGGTTGATACGGGTATGGGGTTGTCCTGCAGACGGAAAGGAAGAATGAAGGATGTCGGCAAAGGTGGCGAATTCACGATCACACTCGAGCCAGTACAGTTATAGTTGATGTTCAGAGATGTGCTGGAGATGGGGGAATAGAGAGGCTGTGGCCCTTTCAGTAAACTGGCTAACACAGATTTAGCTGATGATCCTCTGCTAGTGGAGGCATTCTTGGAGCTTGTGGCTGGTCCCGTCGAATAGCAGTGATCTGTACTATTATAAATTTGCAGCTCGGGTTCAGGGAATGGGCTAACCACAGACATGTCTGAATGTGGCGTGGCTGATTCACTATAATTACCGCTATCATGGCTGTCCCCCGTCGTCTCCTCATCCTCGTCCATTTCGTCTCCAAATTCATCGTCGCTCTCAAAATCTTCTTCACGATAATTCCACAAGCTGCAAGACAAAAAGTAAGGAATTTCATGCATCAAAGTTAAAAGCATATAACCCATTATGGAGAATCAAATAGATGAAATTCACACATCATTCAGTCAGATCCACTCGGTTACATTATCAATCAGTCAGATAAACCAGTCAGATCACCCCTTTAACCCTACCTGGCCTTGGGGGGGGGAAGTGCCCCCCCCCCAGTGAACTTTTCTCTGCTGCTCCGAAACGACAAAACCGAGGAGGCTGAAACTTGGTGACTTTTAAGCTTATCTTATTGGGGTCATTTTGAGCCTATTTTCAATACTCCCCGGGCAGAGGATCATGGGTAAAATTCAAAATGGCGGCCATGTGGTTTCCGCGAAAGTCGTGTTTTTCAATCTTTTCGCTCCATTTCTTCACATTTTTCTTGCCTAAAAGGCCTTAAAAGTATTTTATTTATGCAAAACTAATTATTCTCTATTTTATTAGATTTTTTTGGAGAGAAAAATCTGAAAAATGAAAATTTCGAAAAATCGACCCCAAAAAGGCCGAAAAATGGCTTCCGAGAAGATTACGTCACTGTGACGTCATCATGGCGGCCATCTTGGATTTTTTTGCATTTTCCGGTAGAGCTTGAACCCAAGATACTGTGTGGTAAGTTTCAGCGCTCTAGCCTTAGTGGTAGAGAAAATATATAGGGGGGGGCACTTTCCGCCCCCCCCCCCCCCAGGCTGCGATACACCCCAAATCGCCCAGGCCAGATGGGTTAATAAGTAGATCGCCTCTCAGATCAGTTCTCAAATCATCCCTCAGTTAGATCACCTCTAGGTTAGTTAACCAGTCATATCAGTCACATCCCTCAGATCATCCACCGTTACATCACCTCAATCAGATCTCTTGGACAGATAAGCCCTTCAGCAAGTTCATCACTCAGTCAGGTGAACCCTTAGTCATAATCAGATCACCCTTCAGTCAAATCACCCTTCAGTCAGATCATTCCTCTGTCAGGTCATACCCTCAGTCAAAGATCCCTCAGTCAGATCGACTCTGTTCAGCCGTTAACCCCTCGCAGGGTGCACTCCAGGGATTCTTCCATTCGGCCACCAATTGCCGTAAAATCTTCAAACTCAAATCACTTATTTGTATATTTTTCTCTGAGAGAGCATCATTAAACTATTATTTTAAGACACAGCACTGCTAAGTTATAGAAAAATGAATCTCGAATATTCCCCTCCAAGCTTGCTTCATTTTTCCTAGAAAACACCTTAAAATGTTGAAAAATGATCAAATTCGGCTCAATTTTCAGAAAAAATCTGTAAGAACCATTTCAATTAAATTTCTTTCTCACATTCCCTGGTCCGGTCTCAATTTAAAAAGGCCAAAAAAAAGCGGGGATCAACCTGCCCGTTTTTTGTCAGAATTTCTTCCCGTAAATGAGTCCTGATTTTTAGTCACACCCAAGGGGCATAACAGAGGCAGGACATAATTTACTCCATGATCGCGATCACTGTGTAGGTGAAGCCAGTCATCGATCTGTACGTGTTCGTTTGAAGCGTTGATAATGCTGAATAGGATGGTATTATAGATATAAGCTATTAAGAAGACAAGAAGATTAGTATTCAGAGTTTTTTCGCGGGAAACACCACACCCTCCAAGGTATATCTGTTTACTGTAACATGAGTTACCGAATTTTGCAATAAGATTAATTCAATATTATGTATAAAAATATTGTGTGGAAAAGAAAGCTACCAGCTAACATTAGTATCTTGAAAAATAGGAAGGATCTAGATACAAATCATATTATTAAAATTCCAGGGTAAACATAAAGGTTATGGCTAAAGGGTAACATGAGTTACCGTGGAATTACCCTTATCACTGATCAAAAATACCCTTCATACTGTAGCCATATAGCAAGGAGATTAAAAGGAAGAAGTTTAGGCTGGATTCGCGCATCAATCAGTTTGTCTGGGTGAAAATTTCAATCCAGTAAATTAAGAATTATAGTGCGAAACATGCGTGGCTCGATAAAAGGACTCCGACCAAATTTCCCTCTCACCAGCCGAGTACCTGGGTTAGTGGTAGGCATTAGCTGGTGCGTGTAGAGGGAGGTCTACTCACTCAAGCTTGGAATGGATGGTCCGACCAATATAATGGCTGTAGGCATCTTCCTGACCAGCACCTGTGGCTTCTAACCAGGGGAAAAAAACAAAGATAGATAGAATCCACCACATGAGTTAATGCATGTAAAAATACATAGGTCAGATCAATACATACTTTGAAAAAATCACCTTTGAAAGCAAGTTCTTCTAATTGACCTTTCTAAAACAAGATGACCAATAGCTCAACAGAGCCTGAACTTAAACTTATATTTTCTAAAAGACTGATAGCCCATTTAGGCTGAATAAAATTTCTGGCTTTAGAGGCTCTTTTTTTTTTAAACAAGGGAGGCAGGATTGTTTTGGGGTTTTTTTTTATTTATTTGTTTTTTTTTTTCGTACAGACCAAATATATTTCAGTCTTTTCTGGCAACCCAATGACGTAGAATAATACAATTTCCATGAAACCAACAATTTTTCTTTGAGTTACGTTAAGATTGAGAGAAAAAAAAACAACAAAATTTTTAAACGGTGGGCGATAAAGGGCCCAATGATTATTGAGTGTAGAATGAGCTAATTACTGACCTTGGGGAGGTTTATAGTTCTTGAAGGCCTCCTCTCTGGGCATAGGCGCCACATTAGGGGCGATGTAGAGGAACTTCAGAGGGCACCCTGGAGTCTCGTCATCCATTGTGGTGGATAAGGCATTCCCAAGGCTCTTATAGTTCTTCAGATCCTCCACGGTGTATGGCTGAATGTTGCGAACACATTTCACGGTTTTCTCTGAAAATTTCAGGAAATATTATTTTCTGATCTATGTGCAACAAGTCCCAACCCTCACTATTATTTTCTTTCCATTTTAGGTTTTAACCCAGTCAAACTTGGCCTTGGGGTATTGTCATCATCGTATCTGTCTGTCTGTTCGTCCATCCTCGGGTTCTTGTTCACATCTCAAGAATGACCGTCTGGGAATGCCAAAATTACATCGCAAATACATATGGTCACAAAGCACAAGTCCATTGAAAACCAGTGTGATTGACCCATTTTTCTGGGTCACGAGGTCAGATTTTGTAAATTTTGCCACAAATTGCTTGTTCCCACCATATCTCCAGAATGATAAGGTCTAGGCTCTCTCAACTTTTATCACACACACACACACATCTGGTCACGGGCTAGCTATTACTAAAATTGGCCCCAGGTATTGTCAACTGTACATACATCTGTCTGTCTGAACTTACACCAGGCACACATGGGCTACGGTACCACTAACATCGGCTTTGAGGTATTGCCATCATGTTAGTACATCTGTCCATCTGTTTTCTTGCCCAGGAACCTCGACCTTTGACCACACACAGGCATCCTCAATATCACTCACTGTTTGCTTAATTTGACAAGTTATAGCTTGCTTTCGCATTAAGTTAGCTGTATCAACAAAAATTCCAGGCGTGTTAGCCAGTTTGGCAGACGCATGTGTAATATTTTCAGTCGAGATTTTGTTTTGACACGACTCATATGCATTTCTGTTAGGCTTATGAATTATACTCGCATTTATGTTTTTATTTTGTTTCGTTTAAAGACAAGTCTTTTCTGAGCAGTACTTACGTTTACTGTTCTCTCTTGTGTTGACAAAAATTGGTGCGACTGACCCAGTGATGTGAGGCCCACTCTCATTGATATTGGACTCACTGACCCTCAACAGGAATGTCCCAACACGGTAACTGCGTAGAACTTTTTCAGCATTTTGTCTTGATATAAAACCATATATACGCCTAGACACAAAACAAAATACAGTAGCAATATATATTCATGTTTAAGATAAGAAAAAAGAACAACATAATTGTGTGTCAGAAATTTTACTTGAGCCTTTCTTACCTGGACATTTTGGGACCTGTTGTGGCCTGGAAGGGGGGGTGAAATGCCCCCTAATTATTTGCCCTGTGACCAAACCCTAAATTTTTCACTGTGTTAGCTGGGGTGTTGATGATAGAAAAACATAAAAAGTGGATGTTTTTTTCTGTATTTTGACAAAACCATGAAAATCATTTTTTCTGCACAAGGCAAGGAAGTCGAATCAAACTGAAACCTGTCCATAAAAACTATTTCTTCATATAGAGGAACTTCATTGGATCTCAGAAAGATTATAAATTCATAATTTTCATCGAAATTCCATTTTTAGACTATGAAATCATCTCCAAATCAAAACTCACTGGCAACATATTCTGATATTTTAAACACTAAGGTGATGCCTGTGCAGCTAGAACACTGCAGTGATGCCTGTGAAGCTAGAACACTGTGGTGATGCCTGTGAAGCTAGAACACTGTGGTGATGCCTGTGAAGCTAGAACACTGTGGTGATGCCTGTGAAGCTAGAACACTGTGGTGATGCCTGTGAAGCTAGAACACTGTGGTGATGCCTGTGAAGCTAGAACACTGCGGTGATGCCTGTGAAGCTAGAACACTGCGGTGATGCCTGTGAAGCTAGAACACTGGGGTGATGCCTGTGAAGCTAGAACACTGGGGTGATGCCTGTGAAGCTAGAACACTGCGGTGATGCCTGTGAAGCTAGAACACTGTGGTGATGCCTGTGAAGCTAGAACACTGCAGTGATGCCTGTGAAGCTAGAACACTGAGGTGATGCCTGTGAAGCTAGAACACTGTGGTGATGCCTGTGAAGCTAGAACACTGTGGTGATGCCTGTGAAGCTAGAACACTGCAGTGATGCCTGTGAAGCTAGAACACTTCGGTGATGCCTGTGAAGCTAGAACACTGCAGTGATGCCTGTGAAGCTAGAACACTGCGGTGATGCCTGTGAAGCTAGAACACTGCGGTGATGCCTGTGAAGCTAGAACACTGCAGTGATGCCTGTGAAGCTAGAACACGGCGGTGATGCCTGTGAAGCTAGAACACTGCGGTGATGCCTGTGAAGATAGACCAATGCAGTGATGCCTGTGAAGCTAGAACACTGCAGTGATGCCTGTGAAGCTAGAACACTGCAGTGATGCCTGTGAAGCTAGAATACTGCATTGATGCCTGTGAAGCTAGCACACTGCAGTGATGCCTGTGCAGCTAGCACACTGCAGTGATGCCTGTGAAGCTAGAACACTGCGGTGATGCCTGTGAAGCTAGAACACTGCGGTGATGCCTGTGAAGATAGACCAATGCAGTGATGCCTGTGAAGCTAGAACACTGCAGTGATGCCTGTGAAGCTAGAACACTCTGGTGATGTCTGTGAAGCTAGAATACTGCAGTGATGCCTGTGAAGCTAGAACACTGCGGTGATGCCTGTGAAGCTAGAACACTGCAGTGATGCCTGTGAAGCTAGAACACTGCGGTGATGCCTGTGAAGATAGACCAATGCAGTGATGCCTGTGAAGCTAGAACACTGCGGTGATGCCTGTGAAGCTAGAACACTTCGGTGATGCCTGTGACGCTAGAACACTGCAGTGATGCCTGTGAAGCTAGAACACTGTGGTGATGCCTGTTAAGCTAGAACACTGCAGTGATGACTGTGAAGCTAGAACACTGCAGTGATGCCTGTAAGCTAGAACACTGCAGTGATGACTGTGAAGCTAGAACACTGCAGTGATGCCTGTGAAGCTAGAACACTGCAGTGATGCCTGTAAGCTAGAACACTGCAGTGATGACTGTGAAGCTAGAACACTGCAGTGATGCCTGTGAAGCTAGAACACTTCGGTGATGCCTGTGAAGCTAGAACACTGCGGTGATACCTGTGAACCTAGAAATTATTTTATTTGGCCTATCTCACCTGTTAACCCATTCGTCTTTCAACTTATACCGAAATAAGTTCATCACAGCATGGAACCAGCGCCAGAATGAGAATTCTGTGTTCTTCAATTTGTCCTGAGAATACAAGACAAAATGTATGAGCATTGCCACGAAATTTCCTGTACAATATACAATATAATATCTCTTAAAGTGATCGTAAACCCTCAAGTAAAGTTTCCATCAAATGAAAGACCATTGCAAACAGTGTCGGAAAATATTTCTTGTTATGTTTTACAATTTTATTACACACAGTAAACCGTAAATAAAACATGGTATTCTATGGCGGTCTGTTGCAATCATAGGTCAAGTGACGTCATACTGCCTTAAGGGGGGGGTTTGTACAATATTTTAATTCTTACAAAAATGAAGTTATCTCAAAGATTTTTATATATATTGGATATATCATCAAAAGTATTTGAAAAAACAGCATTTTCACAAAGGTATATATATCGGTTGCCATGGTAACGGCAGCCATCTTGGATTTTGGTGCTTAACTTAGGAACGCATTATATGCCCAGGTGAAAGAGCGGACTTCATCAAACTTGCAGGGTATTTCTGTTCTGTGTCCCTTTGTGCAAATAAGAAGTTTCAAGCAAAAATACCCGTTGGATAAAAAATTTGAGCTGTTTTACTGATTTAAACTAAATACGGCACTAAAAAGGCATACGTTTTTTTAGCGTAAATCAGTAAAACGGCTTAAATTTTGTTTCCAATGGTTAGTTTTGCTTGAAACTTCTTATTTGCACAAAGGAACACATCACATAGATACCCTGCAAGTTTGATGAAGTTTGCTCTTTTACTTTAGCGTATTATGCGTTCCTAATTTAGCGCCAAAATCCAAGATGGCCGCCGTTACCATGGAAACCGATATATATATCTTTGTGCAAATGATGTTTTTTCAAATAATTTTGATCATGTATCCAATATATATAAAAATCTTTGAGATATCCTCATTTTTTGAAGTATCAAAATATTGTACTTACCCTCCCCTTAAAACATATATTTCAAACTGTGTATGGACTTTCTGATGCTTGATTCGAGCTTAAGGTGTGTGTACTTTGAGTTTCAACACAGACTCACTGTTCCAATGTGCAAGTTTCACCAAATATTAAACATTTATAAACAATGTTTCTATTTGTTACCAAATCAAACCTGTTTCAATTATGCCATTAATCTCCGTCAGGAAGATGATACAACGTAGAAAAACGGAAGTTTAAAACTAAAAGTTAGCTCCCCTAGCGGAGAGTTGTCCGCCCCTAGGAGAGCTCTCCCACCTCATTCCAGCAGGATTACTATAAAGGCTCAGTCCAAGCCATACTCGTCCTCTATTCTCATTATAATTACCGAGACCTGTAGTGTTTAAGGCCGGCATGAGGGGACGGAGGGAGGGTCCATCAAATTGAAACAGGTTTGATTTGGTAACAAATAGAAACATTGTTTATAAATGTTTAATATTTGTAGCCCAAATCGTAAACCTGTTTCAATTATGCCACAGTACCAACATATGGAGGCGGGAATCTCGGCCTTGTGGTAACTCCCATAGTAGACTAGTAATCGCTGGAACGACACAGGCATGGGTATAAATTGAGACATTATTACTCATCAAGTTAACCCTGGTCTCAGACTCATAGGGTAATTGAAGGAATTGATACAGTTTTACTTATCTGAGTGTCTCCATCCATGTAACTGTGCTTGTGATGTGGTACACATTTCCACCAAGTCGCAGGAAACCCGGGCACCCTAGGCAACAAGAAGGTCCTCTTGGTAGACTCTGTATGACTAGGGGGAATCTCCGTCACAGCCATTGCATACAGGGAGATCCTTGGTCCAACCGTAAGAAAGGGGGGGACGTACGCAATCCCGAATCTTGGAAGGTACCAAGTCCACACCACTCTCAGACCGCAAGCTTCTTGAGGACAACTCACCATACTTGGAGTGATGAACTTAGATGCGTTGGAATTGCCATGCTTGCTCCCTGGGTGAGCTGCGCACTCTTCAACTCTCTGTACTTTCTTCACTACTGTTGACACTAGGCCTGGAGCGGGTGTTCTTGTGAGTTGAGGCACAGGTGACCCAGCTGAGACATCTAGAAGGAAGTCAGTTTCTGAAGAACAGAAGCAAATTTCAGTTAGGAGTAAACCCTATCCTGGTGTTAGGCCTTCATTGGTGATTATAGAATCCACGGCCGGTCAACTGACTTATTTCTACCTTCTGAGATGCCTCTTATCATATAATATATGTAATAATAATAATCTGACTGAGATGAGATGAGATGAGATGATACAGCAAGATGGCTGTCTTGCTGCGATGGTGACAATTTTGCCGCCCCCCCCCCTCTTTTTCTGAAATTACTCACAACGTGCTGGGTAGCCACAGTGGCCCAAGCGTGGTCACACTATTGATTGCACTGTCATATCCCTCAGACAGATATTAGTGAACGTGGAGTTAATTGTTCAGGCACAAGACAGGACAATGTCATGAAGGGGTCAGTTCTTCCATACATGCCATGACGCAGCGATGGCACGAATCACATTAGAAGAAGCAGAAGACAGTAGTGGGGCGTCAATGGTATATCTACCTTCTGCCAATTGATAAGACTATTTATGGTCTTCTTCAACTACGCGGCTTTTTTAAATGTCAAGCCTTGCTGACAGGCGAAGGGACAGGATAACCGTAGCCGAGAGCCGCGAACGGAGTCGGTACGAGTAAGATAGTGGCGGATGGCTCGAACAGGACATAGCAGAAGATCGTCCTCGAGGCCATGTACAAAGTCTGACAACGCAGGAATGGAGTACGACGTTGAGCGCACGGACCTGAACGAACAGACTCATTTTTGGCGATAAATTCAGGAATGGGCCGAAAAGAAATGCAAGACCGATCCGCTGTCCAGGACATAGAAGATCTTTCAAGAGCATGAAGTATAGACAGTCTGGACGCCAAAGCAAACGCCGCCACGACGGCTGTCTTATAAGACACAGTTTTTATAGACGCGGACTCTAAGGGTTCAAAAGGTGGTATAATCAGAGCACACAGAACCACACCGATATCCCATTTCGGTAACAGTTGGCAAGTACAACGCGACTGTAATGCGAAGGCGTGAATAAGAGCAGAGATATTATCGTTAAGGCTAATGTCGGAACCCAAGGTAAGACGTAACACCCTATTCAATTCATGCCAGAGCAGATCGACAGCCTTCCATGGTGCTAATATGAAACTCCCTATCCTGGTGAAGGTGAAGGAGGCAGTCAATTACGAGGGAAATAGAGTCGAGAACGGTATCACGTCCTCGGCACCAGGACAAATATAGGACCGTAGTGAGTAAGATCCTACATATAATAAACAACCTTAAGGTTGATGACAGGACCATAATGTCAAAGTCTAACCATTGGTGTAACGGTTAATATAGGAATAAAGTACTTGATGGAGAAAGTCGGAAAAACTGTCCCACAAGTACACCACGAAGACATTGTGTTGATTAAGCACAATCCTAAGGTAAATGGATCTCAACATAATGTTAGTGCGATAAAGTCAACATGGCTCTGTGTTAACAACACTGTGCTGAATTCAATTAAAGGCGACTAGTCCGTCATTCACAATCCCGCCGTCGTCCTCAGAGAATATCCACGTCCATAATCCAAAGACCTATTCCATATAACAGCATTTGACCAAATACTGCTGATTTCAATACAATTTTGATATTCTGAACTCCAGACTGGAAACAACAAGGTCTGAACAGAACTCTCTTCATTTACAAGTGGAAGGTTGAAGCCAAACGAACGGACTTCCCCTCCCGCCGATGACCGACAATGAAGAATCAAAGGAAGTGCCGATGAATGGATATAAAATATGCATCTCGCAAATGAAGAAATGACGTGACAAACGGCGTTATGGCGTACCGGAACGCACAGGTGTATGAGAGACACATGACGGCGTAATAAACATGTCGTCAAGATGTAATAGGAAAGCGTAATGTGAAAAATGCGAGAAACGTTGTATATGATAAACAACGTAGTGATTTCCTCATTCACAACAACTTAATGTATATACATGCTCATCATGGAGCAGGATACAAACTTATAAAAGTACACGACGTAACAGAAGGGCGTTGCAAACAGTAACCCCGAAGTCGATTGTAATAAATTTTCCTTCTCTTTAAACGCAGTAGAGATGAACATATTAAATGTTTGTAGCGTTAATCACCAAATGTAAGCTCAATGAGATAAATGGGATTATGGATCTTTGTGTCAGTGAACATGAATAATGTGTCAATGAACATGGTTACATTATTACCTCTCCCGATGTAATTTGTCTCCTGTACATGAAATTCAGTACTGGAGCTTATATGGAGAGAATATAAAACATTCACAACAATGTTACTATTAACTAGAAAGATCCTCAAAGAATTTACATGAATTGCAGGCAAGCACCTAAAAGGTGCGTGGACCCCTCAGCCTGTTTTTTTTAGTCAAGTAGGATCAGGGCTGCATCTAGAACCAGTTTAGTTTTGGAAAACATATGGGCATCCAAAACTCAAATGAAACAAAAAACGAAAGTGTTGTTGTTGTTCAATTTGAAAGGATTTCTGAAGGAAATACTCCTAGAAAAAGCTTCTGGAAGCCTCAATAACGATCCGATTGCATAGCTGGGTATTGAATTTCATGTTAATAAACCTCTGTTTTGTGATTGATCACAGGCTCTTTGCGCCGAAATTCACTTAAAAAAATTGGACCCTCAATAATGAATTACGAAAAGGAACTGGAAGTTTGGGATCGGAACGTGCAAAAAATCCCAAGGGGGGGTATAAGCTCCAGGTATGCAAACTGATTCAAAATTGCACACAGTCAGGCTAAAAATGCGCTCTCCTAATCACCCTTTTTACATAATTTCCAAGGTACAGTAACATGTTTGGTGACAAAAATTGAAGCATTATGTTGTACCAGTTAAATGTGTGGACACAAATGTGGTTCATGCAAAAGTTTTAGAATAAATCATATGATGTAGAATAGAATGATTTAATAGCAAAATTTAAGAAAAATGTTGTCCTTCATTCAATGAGAATCATGAATGGACCAGGCTTTCTTGTATCAGGGAACCTTCAAAATTCACAACGAAACATGCAACCAAGGGTTCCCGATGGGCATAGATAACAGTGCAAAAGCTAAGCCATCAATAAATTAAAAAAATTAAAAAAATTAAAAATCATGAAATTATCATAGCCATCTGAAAATCTAATCATTTCATCCGTCAACATTCAGGAAGCTCTCACCAAAGTTTGGTCAGGCCCGACTTGATAGATCTGCAGATATTCAGCGGACAAGAACATGTTGATGGGCATAGATAACAGTGCAGAAGCTAAGCTGACATCATCACAGCCATCTGAAAATCTAATCATTTCATCTGTCAACATTCAGGAAGCTCTCACCAAAGTTTGGTCAGGCCCGACTTCATAGATCTGCAGATATTCAGCGGACAAGAGCATGTCTATGGGCATAGATAACAGTGCAAAAGCTACGCCATCAATAAATAATAAAAAAAATAATTAAAAATCATGACATCATCATAGCCATCTGAAAATCTAATCAGTTCATCTGTCAACATTCAGGAAGCTCTCACCAAAGTTTGGTCAGGCCCGACTTCATAGATCTGCAGATATTTAGCGGACAAGAAAATGTTGACGGACGGACGCTAGGACGGACGGACGCTAGGACGGACGCTAGGACGGACGGACGTACGTACATGGCAACGACAAGACCCCACAGCCCTATGGGCTGAGGGGTAATAACCAAATAGTCACACAACCGACATCCAGAACAAAAATTTTCCAGGTAATGAAGAAAGATCCTTAAAGAATTTTAAATTCCCGAAGAGAGGAAATACATTTAAGTCTCTCGCCGGCAGGAAAGTGAGGTTATTCAAAAATTTATAATTTGAAATGACCTAGCACGAACAATTTGTCGAGAAGAAGAACAGTAAGAACATTACTAAAAAAGCAGTTTGATGCTCTAGTAGACTGTACCGGTAATACATACCTGGTAGAAAGAAACCATAGAGGACTTCACGACTTACGTGTCACTAGGCTTGATCCTTGGCCGGCCAATACCTTCCCACTCACGCTAGTAATTTTAAATTTTCTCATATGGAAGAAATTAAAATTAGTGCATAACTCCATCTGAATTATAAGCGTAATACAGTATACAGATGGAACCAACTTGGTGTGAAATAAAACAAGCAATGTAATAATCAGACAATTGTGTTTCAAGAAAATCACACTTCCACATAGTGGGTGAATAGGTTTACTCACTCACGTAAACCAGCATAAGTGGGTGAATAGGTTTACTCACTCACGTAAACCAGCACGTGATCTCATTGTTGTTCGACACACCCATAATTACATAAAGAGATCAGTAAAGAAGCTCATTAAGATGCGACACAGGGTCGAAGTAAATAGGGTTGAGTTGTGGTTACGTAACACAAATACAACAATCATGCTTCATATTCATGCCAGTATGAAAGACATATAAAACCTCTGTAAGGACTCTCTTGAATACAGGATATCAAAATCACGAAATAATACTTGATATAACAAGAGATTACATTTTGGTAGGACCAAGGAACTGAATGTATGAAGGTGAACCCACCAAAACTGCAAGTCCGAACAGACGCAACAACAACAACATGAAAATTTGACGGCTGCAAATAAAGTATCAGATCTCTCCGGCGGGAAGAAACGAAAAAACCCCGCCGATGAGGATACTATTTACAACCCTACTTGAGATATACACAAACTCAATGCATAAAATTCATGAATCAACGAAACCAAACCTGATCGTTTATTGTAGAGATCACCATCGGCCTTCAAATCTCAGCACTAAAAGGCAGACTTACAGAAATGCCGGGAACTAAGTACAAATCTGTCACAAATTGAGCAAAAATAACGAGGTCGCGAGAGCCCGTAAAAATCCACAACAAACACAGCGGGTCTAACTCATTGTTCGTGTGGAGACGTGATATTGAATACACATTGTCTCCATCACGCAGGACTGTGTTATCAGATAAGCCCGAGATTAATATTGACTTTAGAAAATATATCGGGTAATAATTTCAAGATATAAGAACTTTGAAAAACTCCGACAAGAGCCAATTAATTTCGCGACGTACGTCCGAAGACAATAAACACATGGCAGATGAAAAAAACAGACCATGTGAAGTCTACAAATTTGCCCAAACAAAATTTTGACAAGACAGAAATGTGAAAGAAAAACTATCCCCAAAATATTAATTTAATCACCATCGAACCATTGACAAAAATGACATAGGTGAGACAACATACGGCGAGGAAGCATTCCTTCGTCTGACATTTAATACGAGGATTATTCGAAGTAGACGGCATATCCGGCAGCAACGCTAAAAGCGCATCCAAATTATCCGAAAAACCATCATTGACGTATGTTCCTAACTTTACACTGAAGAAAAAGGAATCACAGATGAACTCGACGAGACCGGTGTAGGAGAACGTCGAGTCGAAGTACGAGAACGGCATACCGGAGAACGGGAAGGCCGAAAAATAGAACTAGAATTCCCGGTCTAATTCTCACCGATTTCGTAAGCAGTATGCACTATTTTAATAAGCAATAATCGTCAACAGATTGGATATTTAATGATGGAAATTGATTGAAATATCAAACATTTATAAACAATGTTTCTATCTGTTACCAAATCAACCTGTCTCAATCCATGCCAACTCCCTAAAATTGAAGTGCCGTAACATGTCATTTCGCTATTATAGAATCGCTGATTAATCGATAAACGAAACCGCAAAAAAGCAATTTTGACACTCAATGGTAGGTCTGAACAACCCACCATAAAACGAGAAACGGATTTAGAACTGCGTTATGAATTAACCCGCAAAGGAGAAACAGACACGACACGTTTATTCCGTTTAGGTAACGGAGTGTGAAAACAAAAAAGACAAAGGAGAGGTCGAGATGATATGCGAACCCACTGCATTTCATTGTCCGACGAGAACAATGGATTGCTCAGGCACGGCAGGTTAGAGAAGTCTTTGTCGAAGTAGACAAAGGAACTGGTTTGACTGCATACATAGCCAAACCTATACATGTAGGCTGTCTAAAATCTGTGATTAAACTAGACGTAGAACCGTCCCGCTAGTATATTTATAGAGGCGGGCGAGTTCTGATTACTAAGACCATGGGAAACATTTATATAATTGCAACGATAACTTCGTTAGCTTTCATGTCAATTACAAGCAATTCCCAACAGACGTCTGTCGACTTCCGAAAGGAACGGGTCGCCAGACGCCTGCAAAGGTAAGCCCGTCTAGCCTGGGCGAAATTTCCCCACGCTAACGGGTCTCTAATATACACTCGGCGAACTTCGCCGATAACACAACTCTTTACAAGACAACCAAACCGTGTGGGCGTCCAAACTGTACCATTTCACACACGAATTACATGCATTAGATATCGGAATCTCAGACATAACTAATGAAAGAATTTCCGACAATAATGAAAGAATTTCCGACAAGAAATAACACAATTCAAAACCGATAAGGATACTGCGGGTCGTTACAACAACAACCCAGGTTGTATAAACACATCCTTCCTGATGTGTACTGGTCGAGGTACAACAGAGAATAGAGGACGAGTATGGCTTGGACTGAGCCTTTATAGTAATCCTGCTGGAATGAGGTGGGAGAGCTCTCCTAGGGGCGGACAACTCTCCGCTAGGGGAGCTAACTTTTAGTTTTAAACTTCCGTTTTTCTACGTTGTATCATCTTCCTGACGGAGATTAATGGCATAATTGAAGCAGGTTTACGATTTGGGCTACAAATGTGGGAAATTAAATGCAAGACTCGAATTGAGTCGACACTTATGAGTTACCATCTCCCAGATTTTGGTGAAACATGCGCATTGGAACAGTCACTCATGAACAAGGTGTTTGATGAAAGGTGAGTGGACACAGAATCGAATTATTTTATTGGTTATCGATCAACAGGTTCGGCAAATATTGCCCGTCCGTCACTTTCCCAACAACTACATTTGGTGAGTGGTTTGGTGCCGGAGACTAGTTCTCACGTAGTATGGAAGGCGGCCCCACCGGAGCTAATCGTGATGGAGATAAATGTGTGTCAAATGAATCTGACCCACCTTAGCAAATTGTGCCCAGCTAATCATCGAGTTCGAATAGTCCTCACACACTTCTCCTAAATTAAAGTAACACATTTCAAGATATTAAATTGAAAAATCACACCATACTCAATTTTTTACACACATCATTCAAAAAATATATTTCTGAATTTAATAAATATGCATAAGTTTGAAGTATGGTATATTTCTCTAATAATTCAGAAACAGGAAGTGAACTTTTCTACGATCAAATCAGGGGTAGTCAAATTTATTAGAACAGGAAGTTGACCAGTTAGTTCAAAATCATGCATATAATCCATTATTTCTTTCATTGTTTCAATGATTTTAGAGGGTGATCACATTTATTAGAATATCTAATTGAGTTTTGTCCCTAAAATTGGGGGTGATTGAAATTTGATAGTGGGATTGAATTATTAGAGGGGTTATCATCGGTATATTAATATAGTTAGAGTAATTCCCCTAATAATTCAATCACAGGAAGTATTAATATAGTTAGAGTAATTCCCCTAATAATTCAATCACAAGAAGTTCAATTTTCAACTCTGTTATTCAAACACAGAGAAACAGTAACATTCCTATTTTTCATTCAAATTGAAGACAAGTCATATGATGACAAAAGGTGACACTCTGTAGCTGGTGCTATGAAGAATATTGCTATATATATTGCCATTTTTGCTGCACTTCCGGTGATCGAATTATTAGGGGAATTACCGTACATAATGTTATGACTGCATAGTGCCAGAGAAGACATCTCTCTTGTGATCATATCAAACGGACTTGTTTTAACGCGGAAATTTGCAGACAACAGAATACTCACCGGTAAGTTTTTCGGCAAGAAATCTGAGTTGTTCCTCTGGTAAAGCTCTCCCAGTCTCCACTTCAAATTTCTTATTCAGCATAGCTTTGACTTCAGGCCAAGGTAGACTCTCTGGTACTACGAATCTATCATGGTTATCCTGAAAGAAAGAATGATCGAGGCAAGAACAATGTAATTTACGTTGTCAGTTCAACTGCAATTGACCCAATTTTAGAAAGCCAAAACTGTTTACCTGGTTCAAGATATTCAATATGGTAAAATTTCTAATAAATCAATCACCGGGTGATTATTATAGGGGTGATCAGATTTATTGATTCTGAATGAAGGAGAGCGTCCCCGAAAAAAAAATACAGTGATCGAATATGCTCAGTTTTGTAAACAGCAGACAAGACTGTTCCCAATTTGTTTGAAGGTCTATTTTTTTTTTTTTTTACACCCATTATCCGGTTGATAAATTAAAATATCGCAGGCTAAAAGCCCCATTAAAAGAGACAACAAACGAGGCGGCGATAATGCAGGTAACACCGAAGAGAATGAAGTGATTAGAATATGACTTACAACATCTGTGGACCAGCATTGCCATAAAAGGGAGGCAGAACAATCCCCCTCCTGAGATGAATTCGTCGTTATGGTGATCGGCAAGGACAACGCCTGTACACGAGGGAACATATCCATGAGAAAGTTAGACACATCTATATTTTACCCTATTTTTTCTTATTATTCAGACGGCAAAATCTAACTTCAGGCATCTATGGAGAGAAATTCTGTTAACATTCCACAAATTTCACTGGTTATCTTTTCACTTCTTGAGATAAATATATGTGACATATCCATGCCACAATAATTAGCCTCAGTTGACATAAACATGGTTTTTTTTCTGCTTCAAAGTCTAAAAAAATGCCATTCGAAAAAATTAGAAGAAATTAGGGGAATTTTCCAAACATCATTTTTAGGTTCAGAAGCAGAAAAAGTCAACTGAGGCTAAATACTGTGGCATGGATATGTTTTTTTATTCCAAGAACTGCAAAGATAGCTAGTATAATTTGTCAAATGTTTGCAGAATTTCTCTCCACAGTAGCCTGAAGTTAGGTTTTGCCACCTGAATAATTAGAAAAAAATAGGGGTATGTAGTTATAGTGATCAGTAAAACGGTTAGAGCGATCTTGCTCTCTAGAATGGAGATAAAAAAGGTTGTTTCTGCTCAATAAATCTGTTTACACAATGAATTCATCAAAATCCTCTTGAGGCCCAAATGAGATGTGAACATCCCCATCAAATGGTAGTAAAAACAATAAATTGTCATTTACATCTATCTTATTTGCATACATGTAAAAGGCCAAATGTCTGTCATGCTATTCAAACAATGACGGGTTCTTCAAATGAAAAATTTACTTTAGGACATGGAACAATTTAATAGATAGATTAAATCCGAGAAACCCTTTATTTCCATGGTGAACAACAGCTAGTCAGCTCGCTAAAGTTTGCTATGGAGTCATTTTCTTTCTATCGCCCGGTAAAAGAAGACAGGCAAGACAGATGAGCCAAACTGGCCAATCTTTGCCATTGTCTCAATGTTTCTTCAAAGATGACCTCATTTTCAACTCATCAGGTTCGCGATATTAACTGAGCTCAGTTGGCCTCATTTTCGGCTCGATATCGAATGAATATTCAAGCATGAAGTCATGTCTATCCAACCAAATCCTTCATTTTGTTTGGTTATTTGTCAAATGACTCCTCTTAGAACGAAAGTGCAAGAAATGATGTTTGAAAAGACGTTCGATGGTACTGAAAATGGACAAAACAATGGCAAATTCTTCGTTGATTTTCTCAATTTCCATCACAAGGAAGGTAAGTCTTTAATACAATAAACTTCTTATAGGTTTATAGCACGATTCACAATAAAATTTGAACGTATATTGCTGACTATTCCCTTGTTGAATGGTTTGGCCTATCGAACAGTTGTCACTCGAAGAACATTTTACTGTGAGGGAAATTTTTTAAGCAGTGATCAATCATGGCTGGTTTCGGCCGTTATGGGTATATACGGTGGTGGCTGGTTTTGGCCGGTACAAGTAGTAAAGGGTTAATTTCGTATTTTCGTATGAATTCTGAGCTCACCTTCAGAGGAACCTTGTGAAGGAATCCATCAACGGTTAACTCGCTGGTGAACACCAGACGGAACTTCTGTTCACATACGAACAATTGGTCCACGCCCGCCGCTGTCGATTTCCTAGCTCTCTTCGGGCGCTTGAACTTGCGGACCTGCAAGGACTCAAAGTCAGCCACGACCCAGTCATAGATGCCAACTCTCTTCTGCTGCATTTCAACAGAATTGTTATGAAGTTCAAAGGTGGTACTCTTTGTTCCTATGACTCCGTTCAGTTCGGACTCAGAGAGAAGCTTAGCCTCCACCTGTGGGTAGGAGGGCAGGTGAAAGCCCTCTAATGCCAGACACCTGTCATATACAAAGTTGTGATATATGATGAAGCTTCAGGTTCTACATGGATGGTTTTATATTTCTGCTGAAAAAAATAGGCATTTTCCATATTCTCCCTATTAAACTGAGCCATGTCCCGTAATTCTATGGGTGATGGGCTTGAACAATTGGGGGTATCCCCCCCCCCCCCCCACTACGTTTCCCTTGCAAAGTCAAATATTAGATTATATATAGATTATTATGATACAATAAAGCTGAATTGAATTGAATTGAATTGAATTATCTGGCTACAATACCAGGGCTTGCTTTTCCATGGAATCCAGGAATCAGATTCCCGTCAGCTCTCGCGCAAAATAATTTGCGGTAATCCGACAGGTTCCCGTAAAATATTAGCAATCTGTATAGAAATGATAGCTTTGGAATCCCATGGATTCCCGTCGAGTCAGACTGCAAGAATATGTCTGGATTCCCGTGAACTTTGATGAATGAGTTGAGTGAATATGATTTAACGTCGCTTTCGTCACTATTTCAGTCATATCATGACGTTGGTTCCTATTCCTTTTCACACCCGGGAAGCCACACGGGTAGTACCCTACTCCTATTAACACCCGAGACCCACGGGAGGGGTCCTATTCCTTTTCCTTTTTATTTGGGTTACCGTAATTTTTCTCAAGGTAACCTGTATGGATTACGAACATTCAGACACTTCTCCCAACAAATATTCCCTGCACACTTTACATGAAAACATCAAAGAAGCTATGTAAAGAATATTAAGTTCTTGATATTTTTTTCTGCAAAAAATGACAATGTTAGATTTTTTAATGCAATAAAACTAATATGGTGAAAAACGTATTGAAGCCGTAACCTTTGAACCATGACATCAGAGTTTGATTACGATCACGTTGTATGGTATCCATTAGTTGGTTATGTCGGACGCGCCATTGTGACCTGCATTGCATAACAATTGGGAATGATGACACCATGATGACATCAACAAAGGCATTACGCTTTAACTTTGTGATGTTGTTGTCATTACAATGGGAATGTTGCCTAGAACATTTGCTACGATTGTTCGCTACGAACGATCGTAATCAGGCTCTGACATCATGGGTCAGCGGGTCAGGGCCTTCTGTCGTTTCCCAACAGGCATGGTCATGGAGGGTTTGTTTTTATTTAACCTCGACCATTCTCAAAAGCAGTAAACCGCTATTAAATGTCAAATAAAATCTCTTACAACAATTTAGCATAACATGAGGCACCAGCGGTGCTACAACTCCTCAGCCCCTGAACAGTCTAGACCAAGATGTTTTTATGGGTGCAGAAGTTTGGATAAATAGCAGTGAGTTATGGCATGCGAAAAGCAAACCCAAGCCACAACAAGCCACAACTCAGGCAGATGGATTACACCGACACACGGACGGACAGACAGTCGGAATCCAGTATACCCTCAACTATGTACAGGGGTATAAAAAGTGACAAGGTATCCACATATCTACAGGTGGGAAAAAAACATGTACAGTTGTGATCTTATTGCCCTGGCCTGAAACTAAGTGTCAGACAGGTCTTTTGTCCATTTGTCCTCTGTTTATCTGTTGCCCCATATCCTGTCGCAGTTGATGTTAACATGAAACAAACAATTATTATTAAAAAATATTCACAATATTATTCACAATTCAACCCCTGTTTTATATATGTTTAAGAAAAAAAATATAATTTTTTTTAAATGTTACACATGGCCCATGGGATGAAAGAAATAACTACAACCGGCTAGAGTTACTGTCGAGCTGTATCACGATGGGATGGGATTTTCGGCTAAATATCGGAGACAGTTCATCTCAGAGAAGTGAAATTCCCCACAAATTCTCCTCTATGTGATTTGTGCATTTTTATTCTGAAATTTGAAGGAAATCTATTCAGAATCAAAACAAACCTCCAATACCTCACATGTAATTTTCATAGTGCCTAGTCACAATGTTACAACATTGCAAGCCCAACGTCAATGTGCTTTGAAAAAAAACAAAAAACCCATGGAGGTATTGTGGATTTTCTTTGATCCTGAACAGATTTCCTTCAAATTTCAGAATAAAAACGCACAAATTACATATAGATACTGTGGAGAATTTCACTTCTCTAAGAACATGAAGCTGCGCTATCGAAACCCCTCGGCTCTGAACCCCAGCTATTATAATGTAAGGGTGTCTCTACCAATTGATTGGCTTGTGGGAAGAAATATTTACCCCTGGTATTGTAAGTGTACTTTCTTTGATAAAAAAAAAAGTTTTCCTCCCCTTAAATTAATTTGTTTCTGGAATAAATACATACACTATAGATATACGTTTGTCATACATGTATCTTGGTAAACACAACTATAATTGATGAAATGGAAATCATTAGAAGAGAGCCAAATTTGGGGAAACATTTAAGCGGTGGGAATATAAAATGACGTGTGGCAACTAAAAAGTGTTGTTAGGTTAGGTTGTTAGCAAAACAAAAAAGTAAAACTACAAATCATGTTGTGAATCAATTTTGTTTATTATAATTACTGATAAAAAAACTTGTTAGTGAAACAGGCATTCTTCGCATTGTGTAAGAGAATAAATCAATAAATCAGTCATCCAATCAATAAATAAATGTGATAGTATACAAACATGATATAGAAATTATATGCAAACTTAACATAGGAATTAGTGGATTTTATTAGACAAGGGGCATAACTCTGCAAAATACTTTCTGACACGACTCATTTTCGATAGGCATCTAGTTCAGGTCAAGAGGAACAACTGTATCACGTTAGGATGTTGTATATGGAACGGTTCTGAAATTATCACAATAACAAATCATCAATGGATTTTTATTTGTAAAAAGGGGCATAACTCTGCAAAATATTGTCCGAGATGACTCATTTTCGATAGGCTTCTGATTTACGTGAAGATAAATAGATGTAACAAGTTTGGTTGCCATGCATGAAATGGTTCTGTAGATATCGCGGTAACGGACGGACGGACGTACGGACGTATGGACGGACGGACAGCCGTACATGATGACGACAATACCCCTAGGCCAAAGTTGGCCGAGGGGTAAAAACTGGCTCTGATAGCCGAAAGTCACATCCCATCATAATGCGAGATAGAAACTCCCCTGACGAATCTCCGTTGGTAATGCATTAGTCAGTGCAACAACAACAACAACAACGATGATGTTTGCGTTGATTTATTGGGTTGGCCATACCTTTCGCTATCTTCCATGAAGAATATTTTAGAGGACTTGTTATGCGAGACACCGCTTGTACTGGCTGACGACGACAGTTCATTTTACAACTGAAACCTCAACTCCATCATCAGATGGGTTGGCAGGAAGCACAAACACATGGGCACTACTTTCGTTTTTGACTACTTTCGTTTTTGACAGAATCTCACAGGTTCCTACAATTATGTTACAAGACAAAGTACAAGTTGCCCTTTTCCGATAAAACAGGCGATGTTCACAGTTTTAGTGTCAGACTATTTTTTTCTCAACAGCGTAGGGATACGACAATTAGTCTGGCAATACCGTACTACTGAATATGCAGAGGAATATAGACTTCTAGACCAAACCAATGACCAGTCATTCACTACACTGAACCAATGGCTGAAATACAACTTTACCATAGAGCTCTTGATTGGCTACAAGCTAGTAAGAGTATGTAAATCAGTATAAAAGTAGGGCTAATGTATGCATACTTGTAGATCCGTTTTTAGGAGACTGGAAAATGGTAGAAAAATAAAAACATGAAGCTGCGCTATCGAAACCCCTCGGTTCTGAACCCCAGCTATTATAATGTAAGGGTGTCTCTACCAATTGATTGGCTTGTGGGAAGAAATATTTACCCCTGGTATTGTAAGTGTACTTTCTTTGAAAAAAAAAAAAAAGTTTTCCTCCCCTTAAATTAATTTGTTTCTGGAATAAATACATACAATATAGATATACGTTTGTTCTTCGCATTGTGTAAGAGAATAAATCAATAAATCAGTCATCCAATCAATAAATAAATGTGATAGTATACAAACATGATATAGAAATTATATGCAAACTTAACATAGGAATTAGTGGATTTTATTAGACAAGGGGCATAACTCTGCAAAATACTTTCTGACAAGACTCATTTCCGATAGGCATCTAGTTCAGGTCAAGAGAAACAACTGTATCACGTTAGGATGTTGTATATGGAACGGTTCTGAAATTATCACAATAACAAATCATAAATGGACAAGGGGCATAACTCTGCAAAATACTTTCTGACACGACTCATTTTCGATAGGCATCTAGTTCAGGTCAAGAGAAACAACTGTATCATGTTAGGATGTCGTATATGGAACGGTTCTGAAATTATCACAATAACAAATCATAAATGGATTTCTATTTGTAAAAAGGGGCATAACTCTGCAAAATATTGTCCGAGATGACTCATTTTCGATAGGCTTCTGATTTACGTGAAGATAAATAGATGTAACAAGTTTGGTTGCCATGCATGAAACGGTTCTGTAGATATCGCGGTAACGGACGGACGGACGTACGGACGTACAGACGTACGGACAGCCGTACATGATGACGACAATACCCCTAGGCCAAAGTTGGCCGAGGGGTAAAAATTGTAAAAAAAATAATTAACGACCGGTTAGACCTGAAAGTCTCAAAGGCACAAGTAAAAAATAAGAGGATCATAACCTGTAAGTTTCATGAACTTTCTAGAAATAGTTATCGAGATACGGCTCGGACAGACGGACAGACACATCCCCAGGGCCACAATAATACTCCTGAGCCCGTAGGGCTGAGGAGTAAAAAAAGTATGGGATGCAGGGATTCATACAAGTCAAAAATTTTACCACCGAAAACTCAATATTACTCAAAATTGAGTTTTCATAATGTTGAAATTGAGTTTTCAAAAATTTTTATCGCCGATTCAAGGATTACAATTGAGTTTTCAAAATTTTTTACCACCGATTTACCTATTGGTATTCAGTTCTCAAATATTTCAACCACCACCATGCACAGGATTTTGTTGGTGTGTTTCAATATGGTCAATATATTATACTATGAACAGGGGATATTTTTGACAAAACATTTTCATCTACCCAATATCCAAATTAAATAAAACTCATTTTATTCAGCGCATCTTCAGCTAAAGTTTTCATCGGATGATGTATAAAAACCGAGAGATTTACATGTACCGTACCACAAGATCAGTCTGAATAACAATGGACATGGGGATCTATATCACGAATGAAATCGGAGAGAAAAATCAAGCAGTAATTATTCGAAAAAGCGAACGATCGAACCAGGAAACATGTCTTCTTATCTGCAGCTAACTGCACCAAACACAGCCTCTGTAGATTACTGAACTTTAATTCAGTAACAAAGTGTTCACATGAGACAGATCTGCTAAGTTCTAAAGTCTAAATTTTCTGAAAACTACCGAATATTTTGGATGGTCACAGTTGCTCAATGTTAAATTTTTTAAGCAAATTTCTTGAGTGCTATTTATCTCCCGAGTTCTCTAAAATCCAGTTTCGGAGGTCACCTCGTATTTAAAGTATGGTTTTTCATTACTCTTCCAACTATGAAAATTTATTGTTTATAATCAACGAGGAGTCAACTTTATGGAGCAGACAAAGATAAAATATGCAGCCTGGTCTCATCGCAGCATCAGTCTCACTGGCATCTCACGAGTGAATTTCTAGACCAGTCAATGCACCGTACTATAGAAAAATACAACACGATCATCATGATTGCAGGTCTTGGCTTTAGCAAGTCATGTGAAATTCAGACGTTTAGTCTTGATGTATTTTCAATCTCTGACATCGCTGGACAACTCACTTTTTACTTCGTGTTTGACGGATACTGAATGGACCGAACGTCGGCATTACGGTCCATTTTTAGCCGGGAAATATGGTCGACTGACTGCAGGCACGTGGTTCTACAAAGCGCAAGACTGTCGGCTGTCAACCCTATTGCGGTAATGGAAACTTCCACTGACCCGGTTATGTAAGCCCACAAGCCTTCCCGATGAATCGAATTGGAAGAGTTCACTTTCAAAATAGAGAAGTAGGGCACAAAAGTTTCGTCTAACAACAATGCGAGGGCAGATTTTTCTTTCGTTTCGTAGACTATATTTTTCCTTGTATTTCATTTCTGAAACTTGCAACTCTGGCGGACAAATTGACGACCTACGCGATTTAAAGATGACAACAACAACTACACAGGGTCTGTTTGAAGGTGAAGAAAAAAATAACTTTTACGGCGACAGATGACCGATAAAAACTTTTGGGCGGGAGTCCCGGTTGTCAAACTTTAGCGATAGTCTGGGAACCCTCGGCAGTACGAATGCAGGCTGCCACACAATAAACGTTTGAGGGTTCCGGAAATAATGTATACAAGCAATTGTATCTGCCGCTACGCGGCGCTGTGATCAGCATACTCGAAAGCGTTAACAACAACAACACAACGACACGTGGTGGCCCGCTCCCGGCGCCTGTTAGTGTCGTTTTCACGGTAAGATCGTCATTCGATTGAGTTTATTTCGTAATTTAGGGCTGTCAAATTAACTTTGACCATGTCTGGCGAATTGAGTTTTCCACGAAAAATTGAGTATTTGTCCAGTAAAACGGAAGCAATTGAGTTTCTTGCCATACGAATTGAGTTTTCAAAATTTTTTAACCACCGGTATTCGGTGGTAAAAAGCGACTTGTATGAATCCCTGGGATGTAGTGACCATTTGGTAGAACCTATAAAACAAGGCTTTTAGGTAACCCATTTTAATAGGTCCCTGTAATCAAGTTAGCTTAAATCTCCAGGCAACTCAGTTCATCCGTTCACCAGAACATAACAGAGCCTTATCAAATGAATAGAAGCCGAAAGCCTGTGTATCAAGTTTGCATTTCTATAATCAACAAACCCTCGTAAGCCCTACAACCTGCCCTTGCCACCCAACCTACACAAACTGTACAATATTTTAGAATTACTGGTAAATGATTATACCGTAGTTTAGCTGGGAAAGGCTTGCTTGTCCCGGACATGTTCTTACTGCTGTTCACCTGTAGAATAGGGAAGGGTTGGGTCGTCTCAATGAAGGACCTGTAAATATAGCAAAGAAGGCGGCAAGTTAACAGTGGCACATGATTGGTAGCACTAAACCAACAGCCAAGGACTCCTTTTGAGATGGAAGCAAACCCACCTGTATGCCCCTTTTCATAAACGAACCCCACGATGTACCCTTTCACGGTTCCCTTCTTAAAAATATTTTTCCAGAACTTTCAAGGATCTATGTCAGGACATAATCCTTGAACTTAGTGGCCATTAATTTGAGGTAATATCCTTGTACTGTATTCCAGTCATAAATACAAATATAACAGGCTTTAAACTAAAACATGAATTCTTCCGAGTTACAATTTGATGGACATTAAAATACAATATAACTGTGGGTCAAGTTATTTCAGTGGCCATCATTTTTTTTTTAAATGACTCATTTAATGGTCATTATTTAGCCAGTCAGATAAAAGGTAATGGCCATTTTAGACCCATTAAAAGAGCACTGCACCTTTGATGGTGATATGATGGCTCAAAACCATTACATGTAAATTTCCTTTTTAATGTCTTGTCGAGCCATTAAAAGATAAATGTCGCAGTTCAATGGCAGGAGTATGACTTTGGGCAAATTTAATGAAGTTTTCATGGACATTTAATTAATGCTCCATGCCTGCAGTACTGACAAGAGCTATAACACAGACAATAGAAGTTCACAGACAGATAGATGGCTCAACAACGGAAGGCTTCCTTCTTGACGTAGGAAACAAACTTGAAATTTGATAATAATGCACATCCCTGAACATGACAACACAATTCTCAAATGTTTTGGCCTAGATGACCTTGACCTCAACATAAAATGGGCCCTTCAGTGAGTTACACAATTCAGTTGGTCAGACTTTGGTACCAGGGCGAGTGCGTAGATTTTAACATCGCATTCAACAATATTTCAGCTATATCGCGACGAACCATCTAAGCACCACCCAGCAAAGTTGTGTTCCTACTACTTCAACAAAGAAATCTTTGAAGCAGCATGGAACCAGACACCCTCCATCCACCCTATAAAACACAGAGGACAGCGCACACGACACAGACAGGATACTTACATGGTGCAATAAAGACAAGTGATATTACAGTGCTAGACATCACATTATCAAGTTCCTGTTGCTTCTCAGCAAACTGCATTGAAGCAACAGGAACCCGTGCCTGCCCAACCACCCGCGACTTTAGTACTAACCCCATGCTTGTTGTTTTCTACAGTGTGTAATGTCATTATCTCGTCATATCATATCCTCAATCATTACCAATGTTGTAACATAGGAGACATAGAACTCCACAGTCAGTATAGCCATGTCATATATAACATAGGTGTGACCCCTTTACATGCATACCATAGTAAACCACCAGATGTGCATGGCACAGAGAATGATCAAAGATCAAACTAGCTCAACCTGCCTACCTTTGACAAAGTTCCGCAAATTTCATCCTCAGCTTGTGGTCCAGCTCTTGAATATGATGAGGTTGTTCAAAGTCCGCATCAAATTGTACAAGTTCAGTGGTCCACAGTCCACTTTTATGCACACTGTTCAGAGATTTGATCACTTCAAACAACATCTTACCCACATCCGAGCACCTGTAAATGTAGTCAATGACGAGGAGATATTAGTCGAGTCACTAATGTAATTAAAAATATAGCCCACTGGGCCCAAACACCCACACGGCTATCCGCTATTGTCTACACTCAACAAATTTGCACTACATATAATGTATGCTTAGAACTTTGACAACTACATGTAGGTTAATAAAAAAAACATGATTTAGTTGGGTTGACTGTAGTTCTCTCATACAAGAAATACATATACATGAGCCATGTCAGCTAAACATCGTACTACATAGAATCTGACCTAGACAAAATAGGTCAAGTTCAGTCATCTTTAACACCTTCTGGACCATCGCCAGATGTACACATAGTATTAATTTGGAAAGCCTAGCTAGATTTCTTCATGCTATATAATAATGAACAGTATATGCCCTTGAAAGAAATAGGTCAGTCAACTAAGGTAGGCTTATAGTTAAAGGGTATCCTCAATGGAATTTTCAAATGGCTGAAAAATATGGAAATACATAATTTACTATGTACTGAGGACAGTGGAATTTTTTTCTATTTTTTTTATTTTCTGAAAGAGGAGAAAATAGCCATGGAAAACACTATTTTGGAAACAGAGTAGAATCAGCGACGTCAGCAAGTGAACATGCCAGTCTGTCCAGTCACATTCTACATTGAGTGACTTGAATTGATTGACCAGTTGGGAGCATGTTTTCATACTTTTCCAAAGTTTGACCATGCATACAACTAGAGTGGTAGCAAAACAATAGTTCAGATAAATAATAAACATCATCAATTTATTGAATTTTTGAAGGCTAACTTGACCACGAAGAAAGCATTGGAGGCAGTCCTATATTTACAGTACTGGCACAGACATTGGACAAATCATCAAACACTTGTGATTCTGGAATTCCAGAATATATGGAGACAATCATGGCACTGTTCTGTGGACTACAGGTATGGAGTATTTAAATCAGGTCACTCTTAATGCTTTGAGGTGTACCTGAAGTGTATCTGGGAGGTGCACCCTCAAATAATATGAGGTGTATCTGAGGAGGACTCACAAGTACCCCAATTGCCACACATATGATTCCAATGCAAAAGCATACATGGGACCAATGAGTTTGGGAAGTGATAGTTAACATATCCATTTGACATAACCAGTTCATAATTCTCCATTCAGTTCTATTTCTCTCTGCATCGATAATGTTAAAGTTATGAAAGGAAATCAACCACATGTACATGTATAATGCAGAAAATCTTTAAGGACAATATGGCTACCTCATGGCTACCTAAAATGAGCATATGCAAAATGGTAGAGTGAATTTATCTAAATTTGAGTGAGTGACTAGGTTTTAACATTGTTTTCAACACTAATTCCAGCCAGGACACAGGAGTGTCCACAGTTCCTATTATCCTGGACACGGATCAGCCTAGCCATTACAGCACCCGGTGACCAATTCAATATCTGAATTTGATCAGACATACAGGTAATTCTTGAACCTCTAGGCATGATAGGTAGGATAAGCACTGTTGATCAGACATGCCCACATTTTGACATGTCTGACGTTCGACTGCTATTTCCGACCTGAATTTGATAAGATATAAATGCTTCAACGTAAGCGTGATAGGTACATGCAGGATAAGCACTGTTGATCTGACATGGCCACATTTTGATCAGTCATGTCTAATGTCTGACAGCTATTTCAGACCTGAATTTGATCAGACAAAGATTCAACAATGGAATGCTAGGTAGGATAAGCACTTTTGATCAGACACGGTCAAATTTTGATCAGAGATGTCTGATGTCTGACTGCTACATGTACTTCAGACCTGAATTTGATCAGATATACTGCTTCAACACAGGCATGATAGGTACACATAATATGAGCACTTTTGATCAGGCAGCCAAATTTTGATCAGGCATGTCTCATGTCTGACTTCTATTTTAGACCTGAAATTGCTTCAACATGGGCATGATAGGTAGGATAGGCATTTTTGACCTGAAACATTAAACATTTATAAACAATGTTTCTATTCGTTACTAAATCAAACCTGCTTCAATTATTGCCTTTAAACTCCATTTAAATGCACAATCAAACGTAGAATACGGAAGTAAAACTAAAAAATTATCTCCCCTAGGAGAGAGAGTTATCCGCCCCTAGGAGAGCTCTCACTCTTCCCAACGTGGTTACTATATAAGACAAAGCCAGCCCATTCTCGCCCTCTTTCTCATTGTAACAACCGAGACCAGTAGTGAACTAGGCCGCGGTCTGAGGGGATGGACGGGAGGGCCCATTAAATTGAAGCAGGTTTGATTTAGTAACGAATAGAAACATTGTTTATAAATGTTTAATATTCGCTTCCTAAATCGTAAACCTGCTTCAATTAATGCCTCAGTACCAACAGGTGGAGGAGGGAAACCTCGGCCATGTAGCAGATTCAAAGGCAGGCTAAGTAACCGCTGGGAAGACACAGACATGGATATGAGCATGAGACATCAATAATCAAACAATTGAAACCCTGGTCAATGACAATAAAAAGGTTAAAATGTGGATAAGATACAGTTGTACTTATCTTGATTGTCTACATCCATGTAGCTGTGCTCGTTGTGTGGAAGTAATTTCTACCGAGAAAGGACCCCTACCCAGAGGGTTGATAGGTCTACTCGGGAAGCCATCTCTACCAAGAAAGGACCCCTACCCGAGGGTCGATAGGTCTACTTGGTAAGGCATTATCTGCATGCAGATTCTTGGCTGTTCCTAAGTCCGGGTGAAGCAGAACCAGTCCGTGCCTAGAGGTCGCCAAGCCACACCATTCTCAGTCCACAATCGTCTTACGTCCAACTTGCTGATCCTTCTTGAGAGTTGAGCGTAGACAACGCAGCTGAGATCATGAGAAGGAAGTCAGATTCAACCTGAAAGACACAATCAAAACCGCAGTTAAGGTAAAGATTACACTCACCATGGAGTCAGGCATCTTAGAATGATGATTTAGTGTCCGACATCTCTTAGAGAATCCAAGGTCGTCCATCTGACTTATTTCTTCCTTCATATGTGATCGAATCAAATGTGGACCAATAGTATGAATGAGATGAGATGATACAGCAATTTGCAGATTTGCTGCGATGATACAAAATGCCGCCCCCCCCCTTTTTGAAAATTTAGTTGACCACGTGCTGGGCAGCTATAAGCGGCCCAAGCGTGGTCATCCTATCTGACTGGACTGACATATCTCTCAGATAGAAATTGGTGAACGTGGAGTTCGCCGTCCAGGCACAAGACTGGACAATGTCAAGGAGGAGCAGGTTCTTCCATAAATCTCAACAAAAGAAACATGGCCGGTAAAGCCAGAGGGTAATTATGGAGTAGTAATAGAAGATACTAATCTAACCTATCTTTTGAGTGTCCTCCATGTAGCTGGGATGACACAGATAAGGGAATAAACAGGAGACAATCAACAAGCAACAAGAAAAACCCTGGTCAGAGACGAAAGGGTAAATCATGGATATGATACAGATATACTTATTCTTGAGTGCCTCCATCCATGTAGCTGTGCTCGTGGTGTGATATGCAAACTCTACCAAGATGTCAGGATCCTCTACCACTCGGGTTGTTAGGTCATCTTGGTCTTAGAGGGCGCCAAGCCACGCCATTTTCAGTCCACCAACGACTTATGTCCAACTTGTCTTGTGAGTTGAGCGTAGGAGACACAGCAGAGATCACCCAGAAGGAAGTCAGTTTCAAGCTGAAAGACACAAGCAAAACCGTAGTTAAGGTAAAGATTAAACTCTCAAAGTGTCAGACCTCTTAGATTGATGATTAGAGAGTCCATGGTCGTCTATCCGACCTATTCCTTCCTTCAAAGACGATCATGATGAAGAGCAAGATGGCTGCCTTGCTGCAATGGTGACAAATTCTGCCCCCCCCCCCTCTTTTTCTGAAAGAACTAACCACGTGCTGGGTAGCCCTCAGTGGCCCAAGCGTGGTCACACTATCTGACTGCACTGACATATCACACAGATAGAAATTTGTGAACGTGGAGTTTGCTGTCCAGACACAAGACTGGACAATGTCATGGAGGGACAAGTTCTTCCATAAAGGCCATGCGTAGCGATGGCACGAATCACATTAGAAGAAGCAGAAGACAGTAGTGGGGGCGTCAATGGTATATCTACCTTCTGCCAATTGGTAAGACTATTTTATGGTCTTCTTCAACTACGCGGCTTTTTTAAAATATCAAGCCTTGCTGACAGGCGAAGGGACATGATAACCGTAGCCGAGAGCCGCGGAAGATAGTGGCGGATGGCTCGAACAGGACATAACAGAAAATCGTCCTCGAGGCCATGTACAAAGTCTGACAACGCAGGAATGGAGTACGAACGTTGAGCGCACGGACCTGAACGAACAGACTCATTTTTGGCGATAAATTCAGGAATGGGCCGAAAAGGAATGCAAGACCAATCCGCTGACCAGGTCATAGAAGATCTTTCAAGAGCATGAAGTTCAGACACTCTGGACGCCAAAGCAAACGCCGCCACAAAGGCCGTCTTATAAGACACAGCTTTTATAGACGCGGACACGAAGGGTTCAAAAGGTGGTATAATCAGAGCACACAGAACCACACCGATATCCCATTTCGGTAACAGATGGCGTAGTACAACGCGACTGTAATGCGAAGGCGCGAATAAGCGCAGATATTATCATAAAGGCTAATGTTGGTACCAAAGGTAAGACGTAACACCCTAGCCAGAGCAGAACGATAGCCTTCCATGGTGCTAATATGAGACTTCCTATCCTGGTGAAGGTGAAGGAGGAAGTCAATTACGAGGGAAATAGAGTCGGGAACGAAATCACGACCTCGGCACCAGGACAAATAATCCGCTGTAGAGACCGAACCCGAAAAACGAACGTAGTGAGTAAGGTCCTACATATAATAAGCAACCCTAAGGTTGATGACAGAACCATAATGTCAAAGTCGAACCATTGGTGTAACGGTCTATACAGGAATAAAGTACTTGATGGAGAAAGTCGGAAAAACTGTCCCCCCAAGTACACCACGAAAACATTGTGTTGTTTAAGCACAATCCAAAGGTAAACGGATCTCGACATAATGTTTGTGTGTTAAAGTCAACATGGTACTGTGTTAATACAACACTGTGCTGAATTCAATTAAAGGCGACTAGTCCGTCATTCACAATCCCGCCGTCGTCCTCAGAGAATATCCACGTCCAAAATCCAAAGACCTATTCCATATAACAGAATTTGACCAAATACTGTTGATTCCAATACAATTTTGATATTCTGAACTCCAGACTGGAAACAACAAGGTCTGAACAGAACTCTCTTCGTAGAGTAACGACGAACCTAAGTAAATCACAATGTGAAAAACCCGAGAGGAATTGATACCAGTGGAAGGTTGACGCCAAACGAACGGACTTCCCCTCCCGCCGACGACCGACGATGGAGAATCAAGGGAAGTGCCGATGAATGGATATAAAATATGCATCTCGCAAATGAAGAAATGACGTGACAAACGGCGTTATGGCGTACCGGAAACGTCTAACCGATGTAATAGAACGACGCACAGGTGTATGAGCGACACATGACGGCGTAATGAACATGTCAAGGAGTAATAGGAAAGCGTAATGTGAAAAATGCGAGAAACGTTGTATATGATAAACAACGTAGTGATTTCCTCATTCACAACAACTTAATGTATATACATGCTCATAATGGAGCAGGATACAAACTTATAAAAGTACACGACGTAACAGAAGGGCGTTGCAAACAGTAACCCCGAAGTCGATTGTAATAATTTTCCTTCTCTTTAAACGCAGTAGGGATGAACATATTAAATGTTTGTAGCGTTAATCACCAAATATAAGCTCAATGAGAAAAATGGGATCATGGATCTTTGTGTCAGTGAACATGAACAATGTGTCAGTGAACATGGTTACATTATGACCTCTCCCAATGTAATTTGTCTCCTGTACATGAAAATCAGTACTGGAGTTTTATATGGAGAGAATATTAAACATTTACAACAATGTTACTATTAATAACCAAATAGTCACACCACCGACATCCAGAACAAAGATTTTTCCAGGACACCAAGAAAGATCCTTAAAGAATTTTAAATTCCCGAAGAGAGGAAAAAATATTTAAAGTCTCTCGCCGGCAGGAAAGTGAGGTTATTCAAAAATTTAGAATTTGAAATGACCTAACACGAACAAATTTGTCGAGAAGAGGAAGAACAGTAAGAACATTACTAAAGAGCAGTTTGATGCTCTAGTAGACTGTACCGGTAATACATACTTGGTAGAAAGAAACCATAGAAGACTTCACGACTTACGTGTCATTAGGCTTGATCCTTGGCCGGACCAATACATTCCCACTCACGCTAGTAATTTTAAATTTTCTCATAGGGAAGAAATTAAAATTAGTGCATAACTCCATCTGAATTATAAGCGTAATACAGTATACAGATGGGACCAGCTTGGTGAGAAACAAACAATTCACATGTATAAAACAAATTTGTGTATCAAGGCATAGCACAGTTTCACAATAAACAGTGGGTAATAGGATTACATACTCACGATAACCAACACGTGATCCCTTTGTTGATCGACACACCCTTAATCACATAGAGATCAGCAAAGACGCTCATTAAAATACAACAAACAGTCGTAGCATTGAAGTCCCGTAACATCCATTTACGCTATTATTATAGCATCGTTTAAATAGGGTTGAGTTGTGGTTACGTACACAAAAACAACAAACACGTAAACATGAGAGGCAGAATAAAACCTCCGTAAGATCTCTCTTGAAGACAGGATATCAAAATCACATAATAATACTTGATATAACAAGAGATTACCTTCTTGGTAGGACCAAAGAATTGAATGGATGCAGGTGAGAAACTACCAAAGTCCGAACAAAACATACAACAACAACATGGAACATTGACGGACTGCTTATAAAGACTCGGATTTCCCCGGCGGGGAAAAACGAACCGCCCGCGTCAAACGAGGGTAGTACTCACAATCCTGGTAATTTATACAACAATTCAATGGATAAAATCATGAAACAACGAAACAAAAACCTGTCCGTTTAAAGTACATCACAATAGGCTCCATACTGACCGAACAAAACGGAATGTTGGGGGCTAATAAAAGCCCACCTCAAACACACAGGGTCGCAACTCAAAGTTTGTGTGGAGACGCAATATTGAATACACACTGGGCTAATGCAGGACTGTTATTTGTTAAACATGAGATTTCATAAAGACTTTTAGAAAAACATCGTCAGACGATCATTTCAAGAGAATTTAAAATCTCCGCCAAAAACCCAAATATTTAGCGACTTACGTCCGAAGACACTAAACACGTGGCCGACTCAAACGAGTCCAACATTCGCCCCAACAAATAGATCGGGCACGGAATTAAATAAACTATGTCCAGATTTAACAGACAACGGAGAAATAGACACACGACGTTGTTTATTAGCTTTCTTCTTTTTAGAAGAAACATGTGGTACCGATAGACAGAGGCGAAATAACATGCGGCCAAGAATTCTTTTATCTGACGAAGACAATGGAATGCACCGAAAAGACCGACTTGGTCTTTGTCAAGCCGAACAAAGGAACGGGTTTGGGATCGACCCTAGACAATGAAGCTCCGGTACGGGTCAAACTGTCTAACAACCTAGAAATATCTTCGTGTAGAATAGCCCCGCTTGGCTAAATATATACCGACGCGGGCGAAAGTGGATCTTGACCCACTACATTTCATATCCCAAAGAAATTTCTAAAACCCGTCTGTAGCATGTAAAAGATAAGCACGACGAGCTTGGGCATAATTCTTCAAGTCGTCGCCCCATAATACACATTCCGCGCACGTGGACGCACGACAACACAATTCTTTACAAGAAAACACAAGCCGTGTGGGAGTCCAATGGGGACAAATTTTGCCCGCACGTACGACAAGGAATAGAAGTCGAAACCTCAGACATAATACAATAGTAAGTTCCGAATACACAACACAAGTCACACTTGATAAAGGATACACCAGCGAAACACAAATGTTGTAAATTGAATCTGAACACTTCCCTAGATGTGCACTGCTCGAGAGCAAACAGGAGAAAGAGGACGAGAATGGGCTGGCTTTGTCCTATATAGTAACCACGTTGGGAAGAGTGAGAGCTCTCCTAGGGGCGGATAACTCTCTCTCCTAGGGGAGATAATTTTTTAGTTTTACTTCCGTATTCTACGTTTGATTGTGCATTTAAATGGAGTTTAAAGGCAATAATTGAAGCAGGTTTACGATTTAGGAAGCGAATAGACAAATTCTGTAGAGATGTCGGACTCCCCACTTTTATTTCAGACCCCACTACCTACTGAATGTATGCTGTGAGATGTATTTTAAGATGAACAACTTGATACAATTTTACTTAATGTCCTGTTGTGAGATGTATTGACATGAAACACTGGGTATCATTTACTGAATGTCTGTTATCAGATGTATTGACATGAAACACTGGGTACCATTTACTGAATGTCTGTTATGAGATGTATTGACATGAAACACTGGGTATCATTTACTGAATGTCTTGTGAGATGTATTGACATGAAACACTGGGTACCATTTACTGAATGTCTGTTATGAGATGTATTGACATGAAACACTGGGTACCATTTACTGAATGTCTGCTACGAGATGTATTGACATGAAACACTGGGTATCATTTATGGAATGTCTGTTATCACATGCATTGACATGAAACACTGGGTACCATTTACTGAATGTCTGTTATGATATGTATTGACATTAAACCATTTACTGAATGTCTGTTACGAGATTTATTGATATGAAAACACTGGGTATCATTTACTGAATGTCTGTTATGAGATGTATTGACATGAAACACTGGGTACCATTTACTGAATGTCTGTTATGAGATGTATGGACATGAAACACTGGGTACCATTTACTGAATGTCTGTTATGAGATGTATTGACATGAAACACTGGGTACCATTTACTGAATGTCTGCTACGAGATGTATTGACATGAAACACTGGGTACCATTTACAGAATGTCTGTTATCAGATGCATTGACATAAAACACTGGGTACCACTTACTGAATGTTTGTTATGATATGTATTGACATTACACCATTTACTGAATGTCTGTTAGGAGATGTTTTGATATGAAACACTGGGTATCATTTACTGAATGTCTGTTATGAGATATGTATTGACATGAAACACTGGGTACCATTTACTGAATGTCTGTTAGGAGATGTATTGACATGAAACACTGGGTACCATTTACTGAATGTCTGTTATGAGATGTATTGACATGAAACACTGGGTACCATTTACTGAATGTCTGTTATGAGATGTATTGACATAAAACACTGGGTACCATTTACTGAATGTCTGTTATGAGATCTATTGACATGAAACACTAGTATACCATTTAGCCAGCTCTTTGAGTTCCTCCACTGGTTCAGCTTCCAGTTTGAGATAGGCCAACTTCTGTTTTTCTTTCCAGGAAGTAATTTCGCTGAGCAGAGGTTCAAATAAGCCCTCGACCATTTCACAGACTTCCTCCAGCTCACTAATAAATACCTTCAAGTTCAAATTAAAAAGCAGCATTTTAACAGAAAATAGAAATCCAAGCAGTTAAATCCCCTGAAATGGAAAAAAAGTAATTTTGCTTGGAAGCTTAATGTTCAGTCCCCTGCATTGAAATTGACCTCAAGTATTAAAGATCCTGCACCTACATACCAAATTTGTCATGGATGGATATTTGACTTGGCCCCCAGGTGGCACCACCTAGGTGGATTGGCATGGAAAACAACCCCAAGTGAGATCTCAAGGTACCCATATATCAAATTTGGAAAGAATCCATTCCCGTGTTCAAATTTATTGTCCAGGAACAAGATTTAAACTTGGCATTTTCTTTAATATTTAATCCTAAATTATTTGACCTTATAACAAAGTAGGTCAAGGTCAATCATCTTTGATAGGTTTCTGGTGCATTCCTATCAAGTCTGGTCAATAAATTGTGGTATCAATTTAGAAAGGCTAGCTATAAAGCTTAGAGGTATCATACTAATAGCATCACATCTATTTTAATGGATAATTTGACCTTGAAAAATAGGTCAAGGTCAATTGATCATCTTCAATAGGCTTCTGTTCCATCCCCAGTTGAGACTGTTGCATGAATTGGACAGCCTGGCTAGAGTCCTTCAAGGGACGTCGTGATAAATTCAAATGTTGTCAGACAGATGACAATGACAAAAACTCGTTCAGCCAAAACACATTTAAAGTTAAATTACAAGAGTTGTGTCCCCACAACAATGGCAGCATTGTTCGACCTGATGAGATGCGTTGTTTGGTTATAAGAACAATGAGGCAATACAAAGAACATACCTCTCGGTATTTCTTCACATCAGTGATTAACTTCTGTTTGGCCTGTTGTAAATCAATCCCATTGCCCACAGCCCCCGGGTCATGTGATGACCCATCAATCTGAGTCGACGAAACCCTGGAATCCTGGTAACATCCTGCATAGACATAACAACAACAACAACAACATAGAGTACATGTAGATAACCAGGGCTGCATCTAGAGCCAATTTAGTCGCAGAAAATGTATGGGCACCCAAAACATCTGACACCCAAACTCAAATGAAAAACATGAAGCTGCGCTATCGAAACCCCTCGGCTCTGAACCCCAGCTATTATAATGTAAGGGTGTCTCTACCAATTGATTGGCTTGTGGGAAGAAATATTTACCCCTGGTATTGTAAAGTGTAGAATTGTGTAAGAGAATAAATCAATAAATCAGTCATCCAATCAATAAATAAATGTGATAGTATACAAACATGATATAGAAATTATATGCAAACTTAACATAGGAATTAGTGGATTTTGTTAGACAAGGGGCATAAGGCCTCCCCTTGAAAAGTTAATATCTTTGACAAAAGACTGACAATACAACCATGACGACTTGCAGCAGGTTTATTATCAGTTATATTTGCACCAAATCATTGCCTACATTTCTTTCCCTCACTCATCATTTTGTACAGCCAGGCCATGAGGGGTGAATGAGTGAGTAAGTGAGTGAATATGATTTAACGTCGCTTTCAACACCATATTTCAGTCATATCACAAAGTTTAGTTCCTATTCCTTTCCACACCCGGGAACCACACGGGTAGGGTCCTATTCCTCCTGACACCCGGGACCCCAAGGGTGACCCAAGCAATCTGCCTATAATTCATGTAGTTACCACAAATTACAGTGTACCACAACTTGATCAAAGAAACAATACATTAGCTATACAAATTTTTCTTCTTGTAAGCTAAGTATTTGTACAAATAACAAAAAAACCTCTGATTTGTGTAGGAAGGTCACACACCTAAGTACAGAATGACCCACATATGTGTTCAAAGTTTGTTCATATTTTAATGGTATGAGTAGGCTATACTCCGCCTATTACAGTCATCCTGGCAGGGCCTCAAGTGATTTGGGTCATTTTTTAGCCTTTTATACAAGTTCAGCCACCAAATCTAAAGAAGCATCAAAACTGGCTTCAATATATGCCTGCACAAAATGTTGACCTCAATTTTGTTATGCAACACCTCCTCTCCCCTACTGACACAATAATATTCAAGTTTGATAATTATTTCCCAGGTTTGGAGTCACAGCGACCTTGACGTTTTCAGTACTGATTCCAAGACAAAGAAAAGCATTTACCTAAGATAAAGGGCATGTCAGTTTTGTAGTTCAACTGGGCCTCTTGTAAGTTCCCCAGGTTCACCTTAACAAGCTGTTGGAAGAGAAGAAAATATATAATAAAGTCCCCAACACTTCAGCTGTAAGTGGAGCTCTGGTGAAAGTGTGGCATAAATAACAAAGCTTTGTCATAATTAGCAAAGCTCTGTCATAACTCATTTATTGACACAACTGTTTTGAAAATACCATATTCAAGCTATTGGGAAGAAAACGCCAATAAACTGGACACCGGCTGGGAAAATTTGATTAGTCAGTTGGGTTTTTTTGTCCAACAAGATGCATATACTGGTACTGGATGTATGGATGTACACAAGTGTATGGTGACTACCCGAGGGCCAATTTTGGCTCAGGGGTAACAAGCTAGGTCAAGTATGGCCAAGGGGTAGTAAGTGAGAGAAATCTTCTCAACCTAAGCTGATGTTTGTTGCTTTACTTCCCAAGTACACTTTTTAACTTAAACTCAATCAAACATGCATGTATGAGCTTCTGTCTTAACATAACTCCCTCCGTACCAGTGGTTTGGACTGTTCCAACCTGGTAGTATTACTGCCAGGAACATGAATGAAGCGACAATATACTTTATCATATATCCACAGACTGAACTGAGTGAGCGAGTGAGTGAACTGAATTTAACATCGCTTTCAACAATATCTCAGCCATATTACGATGAAACAGCTGATAAAGTGCAATAAAGACAAGTGCTAGACATCACATTATCAAGTTCCTGTTGCTTATCGACAAAGTGTATTGAAGCAACAGGAACCTGTGCCCAGCCAACCACCCGCTATATAATGAATGTGTTTGTTTATATGTTCCCCATTTTGGTATGCCAAAGGCATGCACTCGTTTAACTATTTTTCTATCGGTAAAATTGTGCTGATATGGTACAAATCGGGTTAAGGCATTATTTTAAGTCGTTCTATCATCTTTGGTAGAACTTACAGAAATATGTTCAAGGGGAGTCAACTCTTTAGTCAAAATCCATGTTGAGTGGTCGCCATGTTTGTTCGGATCAGTCCAAGACATCGTAAGGGAGAGCACTCCCATCAAGGGAGGTAATAGTTTATTTCCTGATTATTCGACTGTTTACCTCCCCTGGATCATATTCGCGAGAGAGCATACAAGAGGTTAACAAAATGTATGAAGATGAAGAACATATACCGAAATGTTATGAATTTCTCCATCAGTAAATACAAGTTCTGGCAACTCTGTTCATGAAACACAACTCGTATTTTCAGAGGAATGTACAAACAAAAAAAATAGACAAATAAATTTTTTCAAATAATAAAAATGGCCGCCCACCCGAATAAAGTTTCTTCTCTCACCGGACTTTTGCTTTTTAAGCGGGAAATTTTCAATGGCAAATTTTCTCCGGGGGTTCTGGTTGTGCAGGGTGGATCAGTAATTGGGTCCTCCATCTCGACATGCCAATCTGGGCTGTACACTGTAACCTATGGGCATATTAAAACAACCATGGAAAATTACAACAACCATGGAAAATTACAACAACGATGAGAAAATAATACAACCATGGCCAATAACTTGTTATCGCAACTATCACAACCAAGTTAAAAGATTTCAAGGTTTAGCAGAGTTTACAGAAAGTTAGTCATGTTGAACATATAAGGGGAACTATTAACATCTCGTGCCAGGAGGTCATATTCACAGCGACTCACCGAACTGTTGACTCAAATGATAACTGAAAACCTCCGCTGCAGTATTGTAGTATCCTATCACCTGATAAATGAACTCAATTGTGGTATTTGTAATATCTTATCACCTTATAATTGAAGAACTCAATAGTACTTTATCAGCTGACAATTGAAGAACTCAACTGTAGTATTTGTGGTATCTTATCACCTGATAGTTGAACTCAAATGTAGTATTTGTAGTATCTTATCACCTGATAATTAAAGAACTCAATTGTGGTATTTGTAGTATCTTATCACCTGATAATTAAAGAACTCAATTGTGGTATTTGTAGTATCTTATCACCTGATAATTAAAGAACTCAATTGTGGTATTTGTAGTATCTTATCACCTGATAATTGAAGAACTCAACTGTAGTATTTGTAGTATGTTATCACCTGATAATTAAAGAAATCAACTGTAGTATTTGTAGTATCTTATCATCTGATAATTGAAGAACTCAACTGTGGTATTTGTAGTGTCCTATCACCTGATAATTGAAGGACTCAACTGCGGTATTTGTAGTATCTTATCATCTGATAATTGAAGAACTCCATTGTGGTATTTGTAATATCTTATCACCTGATAATTGAAGAACTCAATTGTGGTATTTGTAGTATTTTATCATCTGATAATTGCAGAACTCAACTATGGTTTGTAGTATCTTATCACCTGATGATTGAAGAACTCACCTGTGGTATTTGTATTGTCTTATCTGATAATTGAAGAACTCAACTGTGGTACATGTATTTGTAGTATCTTATCACTTGATAATTGAAGAACTCAACTGTGATATTTGCAATATCTTATCACCTGATAATTGAAAAACTCAATTGTGGTATTAGTAGTGACTTGCCTGATAACTGAAGAAACCAACTGTTGTATTTGCAGTGACTCAGCTGAGTGATAATTGAAGAAGGATTTGGTTTGATGTTGCACTCACACATTCATCTCATTACTCAAAGAACTCGACTGCAGTATTCGTAGTGGCTTACCTGATAAGGCCAGATAGGGTTAAACATGATTTGACTGATGTATTTCTAGTGCCTCACCTGGGTTTTTTTAGAAGCTGCTTGCAATTACTCACCTGACGATTGAATCTGTTTTTCATCTCTTCTTCCTTATCGAGACATCGGACGATAGTCTCCACCAGCGTCATGGGACAGTCTTTGAAACGTTCCTGATACATGAATATGACATTTAAGACACACATTTAGTATGCTATATTCTAGGGATCATACAACATGTACAAGCATAAGCCTTTTTATTATTTCTTTAGGCCAGATTGATTTAATAGCTTGCTTTACGGATCCACCCAACTAATCCTCACTGACAGCCAGAAAATTTGATAAAATCAGATTTAAAATATTGGAATTAACGCTGGCCTTTAATGGGGGGAAAAAATTCACTTCTCGGCATGAATTTGATTGATTGATTCCTTCTTAACTGCTGTGACAACTGACGATTATGGAATTTGAGACCCCCGAAACTTCCACCACGTCCACTGGGTCTCAGCCACATCAGCAGGTGAAACAACGCTCCCAAGGAAGTTTTGTACCCACCCTGATAACTTTGTCTTCTGTAGCAATAAATATTCAATATAATGTATAAATTTTATGAAGGTGCATATCCTGAGGAACTGTTGCTACTACCGTTTAGAAAAAAAATTCAAAAAAAAAAATTCAAAAAAAAAAAGAAGAAAAATGAAAACAATAGTCTCCATTTTTCCAGTTGAAATTTCGTGAAAAATGTTAAACATATTTCAAATTTGATGGTATACATGTATCTTGGTCAAAAACAACTAGAACTAGTAAACAGCATCTCAGTTTTTTTTATTTCTGCCTACTTCCATTGTTATAGCATTTAAACTAAACTGAATTGACAAAAATCGATTATCTTACAACTTTCTACATTAAAAGTTGAATAATGCAAAAACTAAGGCGAACTTATAAAAACTGAGACACTGTTGACTAGATCACAACATAAATAACAGGCATGGCAAATTCTCAAGCATAGCATAAATACTTATCAAGAAATACATTTTGCAACCTTTAATGAATACTTTTTGTGACTATAGTCACCAACCTATTTACTCCAGATATCTTTTGTACAAAAAGTATTCATTATTGTGATTTAAATTCAATTTAAAGTTAGAAAACTTGCTAAAACTTGTTCAGCTGGAAAATTTTCACACCTGTACTCATCGCGGTATGGTGGGTGTCTGAGCAAAGTCCGGGCTGCTCTCCTGTTTATTAATATGTCAGACAATTAGGCTGGTCAGCACAATACAAATTCGAGCAGTCCGTTACCAGCGGGGTACCGGACCATCCAACATAATCTGTTTAACTTAGCTTATAATCCACATATTTTAGGAATTAAATTTTCAAACCTATAATTGAACCACTTAATATTGAAACTATTATTTCATTTTTTTCACCAAATACTAGACCCGATACTGAATATTCAAGCAAGGAAATAACAAAAAGATAGTGCCACGGCACTGTAGCTCATCTGTCTGTAACTGGAGAAAGTAGCTGTGAGAAATTTTTACTAAAGAACTGCAATAGATGAGTTTCTAACTTTTGTTGTCCCCCTGAACACTAAATGATCCATGCAGTTATTTCCTGAGATTTCATGATAAAGTTTCATGGGAAATTCAAGATGCGGCCATATTGGATTTTCGAATCGGACAAGAAAAGGTATCTTGCTCAACTTGACCCCAAGGGGAACCTGTGTATCAAATTTGAGAAAGATCAATGCAGTAGTACCTGAGAAATCGCGATAAAGTTTCATGGGGAAATCCAAGATGGCCGCCTGGTGGCCATATTGGATTTTTGAATCAGAGCAGAAAAGGTATCTTGCACAACTAGACCCGAAGGGGAACCTGCGTACCAAATTTGAGAAAGATCCATGTGGTAGGTCCGGAGAAATCGCAATAACAATGTTTCATGGGGAAATCCAAGATGGCCACCTGATGGCCATATTGGATTTTTCAATCAGAACACAAATGGTATCTTGCACAGCTAGACCCCAAGGGCAACCTCTGTACCAAATTTGAGAAAGATCCATGCAGTAGTTCCTGAGAAATCACGATAATGTTTCATCTGGAAATCCAAGAAATCCAAGATGGCCACCTGGTGGCCATATTGGATTTTTCAATCAGACCACAAATTGTATTTTGCACAACTAGACCCCAAGGGCAACCTCTGTACCAAATTTGAGAAAGATCCATGAGGTAGTTCCTGAGAAATCGCGATAACAATGTTTCATTTGGAAATCCAAGATGGCCGCCTGGTGGCCATATTGGATTTCTGAATCAGACCACAAAAGTATCTTGCACAACTAGACCCCAAGGGGAACCTTTGTATCAAATTTGAGAAAGATCCATGCAGTACTTTCTGATAATCACGATAACGAAGTTTCATAGGGAAATCCAAGATGGCCGTCTGGTGGCCATATTGGATGTTCGAATCAGAGCAGAAAAGGTATCTTGCACAGCTAGACCCCAAGGGCAGCCTCTGTACCAAATTTGAGAAAGATCCATGCAGTAGTTCCTGAGAAATCACGATAACAATGTTTCATCTGGAAATCCAAGATGGCCGCCTGGTGGCCATATTGGATTTCTGAATCAGACCACAAAAGTATCTTGCACAACTAGACCCCAAGGGGAACCTTTGTATCAAATTTGAGAAAGATCCATGCAGTACTTCCTGATAAATCACGATAATGAAGTTCATAGGAAAATCCAAGATGGCCGTCTGGTGGCCATATTGGATGTTCAAATCAGAGCAGAAAAGGTATCTTGCACAGCTAGATCCCAAGGGCAACCTCTGTACCAAATTTGAGAAAGATCCATGCAGTAGTTCCTGAGAAATCACGATAACAATGTTTCATCTGGAAATCCAAGATGACCGCCTGGTGGCCATATTGGATTTCTGAATCAGACCAGAAAAAGTATCTTGCACAACTAGACCCCAAGGGGAACCTTTGTATCAAATTTGAGAAAGATCCATGCAGTACTTCCTGATAAATCACGATAACCAAGTTTCATAGGGAAATCCAAGATGGCCGTTTGGTGGCCATATTGGATGTTCAAATCAGAGTAGAAAAGGTATCTTGCACAGCTAGACCCCAAGGGCAACCTCTGTACCAAATTTGAGAAAGATCCATGCAGTAGTTCCCGAGAAATCACGATAATGTTTCATCTGGAAATCCAAGATGGCCGCCTGGTGGCCATATTGGATTTTTCAATCAGACCACAAATTGTATCTTTCACAATTAGACCCCAAGGGGAACCTCTGTACCAAATGTTTCATCTGGAAATCCAAGATGGCCGCCTGATGGCCATATTGGATTTCTGAATCAGACCATAAAAGTATCTTGCACAACTAGAATTCCAAAGGGGAACCTGTGTATCAAATTTGAGAAAGATCCATGCAGTACTTCCTGATAAATCACGATAAAAGGTATCTTGCACAACTAGACCCCAAGGGGAACCTGTGTACCAAATTTGAGGAAGATCCACGCAGTAGTTCCTGAGAAATCGCAATAACAATGTTTCATGGGGAAATCCAAGATGGCCGCCTGGTGGCCATATTGGATTTGTGAATCAGACCACAAAAGGTATCTTGCAGAACTAGACCCGAAGGGGAACCTGTGTATCAAATTTGAGAAAGATCCATGCGGTAGGTCCTGAGAAATTGCAATAACAATGTTTCATGGGGAAATCCAAGATGGCCACCTGATGGCCATATTGGATTTTTCAATCAGAACACAAATGGTATCTTGCACAGCTAGACCCCAAGGGCAACCTCTGTACCAAATTTGAGAAAGATCCATGCAGTAGTTCCTGAGAAATCACGATAATGTTTCATCTGGAAATCCAAGATGGCCGCCTGGTGGCCATATTGGATTTTTCAATCAGACCACAAATTGTATCTTGCACAACTAGACCCCAAGGGGAACCTCTGTACCAAATTTGAGAAAGATCCATGCAGTAGTTCCTGAGAAATCGCGACAACAATGTTTCATTTGGAAATCCAAGATGGCCACCTGGTGGCCATATTGGATTTCTGAATCAGACCACAGAAGTATCTTGCACAACTAGACCCCAAGGGGAACCTGTGTACCAAATTTGAGAAAGATCCATGCAGTACTTCCTGATAAATCACAATAACATAGTTTCATAGAGAAATCCAAGATGGCCGTCTGTTGGCCATATTGGATGTTCGAATCAGAGCAGAAAAGGTATCTTGCACAGCTAGACCCCAAGGGCAACCTCTGTACCAAATTTGAGAAAGATCCATGCAGTAGTTCCTGAGAAATCATGATAACAATGTTTCATCTGGAAATCCAAGATGGCCGCCTGGTGGCCATATTGGATTTTTCAATCAGGCCACAAATCGTATCTTGCACAACTAGACCCCAAGGGGAACCTTTGTACCAAATTTGAGAAAGATCCATGCAGTAGTTCCTGAGAAATCGCGATAACAATGTTTCATCTGGAAATCCAAGATGGCCGCCTGGTGGCCATATCGGATTTCTGAATCAGACCACAAATTGTATCTTGCACAACTAGACCCCAAGGGGAACCTCTGTACCAAATTTGAGAAAGATCCATGCAGTAGTTCCTGAGAAATCGCGATAACAATGTTTCATGGGGAAATCGAAGATGGCCGCCTGGTGGCCATATTGGATTTGTGAATCAGACCACAGAAGGTATCTTGCACAACTAGACCCCAAGGGGAACCTGTGTACCAAATTTGAGAAAGATCCATGCAGTAGTTCCTGAGAAATCGCGATAACAATGTTTCATCGGGAAATCAAAGATGGCCGCCTGGTGGCCATATTGGATTTTTGAATCAGACCACAAAAGGTATCTTGCACAACTAGACCCCAAGAGGAACCTGTGTACCAAATTTGAGAAAGATCCATGCCGTAGTTACCGAAAAATAATGATGACAAGATTTCACTGGCAAATTCAAGATGGCTGCCATATTTAAAATCGTATCGACATGGCATGAACAAATTCTGGTGTACTCATTGGGGGGAACATGCATGCCAAGTTTCAGCTTAATCGGCCAAGCGGTTTCAGAGAAGAAGATGTTTACGGACGACGGACGACGGACAGTCAGGCCATGACATAAGCCCATCGGGCCTTCGGCCCAGATGAGCTAAAAAATAGACAAATTTTGACACTCAGGGGGGGGTACGTATCCTTAATTCTTTTGTGATTACTTAACCAGAATGTAAACATATTCACCTGTAAATTTTGATAAATTGTTGTCCTCACTTTCTGGCATTCTTCATTTCCAATTTTGGTCAGGCATTCATCGCACTGTCTTAGCAGAGCCTGATACTTCTGGTCAGCAAAGTGAGCAGCTTTCACCGGATTTGTCTTCGAGGATTTCAGGATATCAGACCTAAAACATAGAATTAGGTCACATACAGCTAAGTAGGTGACAATATTGGAGCATAGGAACATAGAATTAGTTCAAGTACATTTAAGTGAGTGAATGGAGCAGACTCCATGAACCCAGAATTAGGTCAAGTACATCTTAGTGAGCGATTAGAGTAGACTTCATGAACACAGAATTAGGTCAAGTACATCTTAGTTAGAGATTACAGTAGACTTCATGAACACAGAATTAGGGCAAGTACATCTTAGTGAGTGATTAGAGTAGACTTCACGAACACAGAATTAGGTCAAGTACATCTTAGTGAGAGATTAGAGTAGACTTCATGAACACAGAATTAGGTCAAGTACATCTTAGTGAGTGATTAGAGTAGACTTCATGAACACAGAATCAGGTCAAGTACATCTTAGTGAGAGATTAGAGTAGACTTCATGAACACAGAATTAGGTCAAGTACATCTTAGTCAGTGACTAGAGTAGACTTCATGAACACAGAATTAGGTCAAGTACATCTTAGTGATTAGAGTAGACTTCATGAACACAGAATTAGGTCAAGTACATCTTAGTGAGGGATTAGACTTCATGAACACAGAATTAGGCCAAGTGCATCTTACTGAGTGATTAGAGTAGACTTCATGAACACAGAATTAGGTCAAGTACATCTTAGTACGTGATTAGAGTAGACTTCATGAACACAGAATTAGGTCAAGTACATCTTAGTAAGTGATTAGAGTAGACTTCATGAACACAGAATTAGGTCAAGTACATCTTAGTAAGTGATTAGAGTAGACTTCATGAACACAGAATTAGGTCAAGTACAGTTTAAGTGAGTGAGTACAGTAGATTCCCTGAACATAGAATTAGGTCAAGTAAAAAAATGACCTGACTAGAGTCCATGAACATAGAATTAGGTCAAGTACCATACATTCAAGTGAGTGACTGGAATAGATCTTCTTGGAACATAAAAAAAAGGTCATGTACATGTAAGTGAGTGATGAGAACAGAGGTTCCCTGAACATAAAAATTTTCAAGTACATTTACGCGAGTGACTCAGTCGAGTCGACTTCCTGAACTTACAATTAAGTCAAGTACATGTAAGTGGGTCACTGGAACAGAGGTTCTCCGAACATAGAATTAGGTCAGGTATATGTAAGCCGAGTGGCTCATTGGAGCAGAGGTTCGCTGAACAAGAATTACGTCATGAACACGTAAAGGGGTCACTGAAACAGAGGTTCCCTGAATGTGAAATTACGTCAAGTATATTTAAGTTGGTGACTAGAGCAGAGGTTTCCTGAACAAGAATTAGGTCAAGTATATGTAAGTGGGTGGCTGGAGTGGAGGTTCCTGGAGCATAGAATGAGGTCAAGTACAAGTAAGTGAGTGGCTGGAGCGAAGGTTTCCTGAACATAGAATGAGGTCAAGTAGTCTTCTTGTAAGTGGGTGGCTGGAGCGGAGGTTTCCTGAACATAGAATGAGGTCAAGTACTTGTAAGTGGGCGACTGGAGCGGAGGTTTAATAAACATAGAATTAGGTCAAGTACATGTGAACTGATGACCAGATCGTTTGTATGATGATTATGTCCTATCAATTAACAGCACTGAAAGTCTTTTGTTTAGGAAGTCATTACCATTTGCCATCACGCAACAACGTGTCACAGTTGAGACGTATCCATGGGTCCAAGTCCATATCTTTGTAAATCCTCTGCCATTCTAACCTCATCTCCTCATTTGCCTCCATAGCCGCCAGCTCTTCCGGATTCATCTATATATACAACACAGAAATATAAAACATGTTATAAATGCTGTAATAAATTAAATCAACCTGTCAAGTCTATCAACAGTCAATCATCCCAGCTTTAATCCTGTTGATCAGTCAGTGTACATGCGCAGGCCTTGAAAATAATCATGGCATTCAGCCATGCAAATCTATGTTAATCTCTGTGAACTAAACGTCAATCATCGTCAGAGAGAAAAAGCCGAAACTGTCATGATTGACTCATTATGAGATCTTGTAGAATATCGGCGAACTTTTTGCACGAAGTTTTCATAGCGTTACGTCTACATGGTATTCCCATGATTTACCCTCTTGGTTTGTACCTAGATTGTAATCTGTATAGAAATGATAGCTTTCATTTCTGATGGATTCCTCAAGATATATATACTGCGAGACACTGTTTGGAAAGGCCCCAAGTATGGTAATGGGCTAAATTCTACCTTCAAGATGTTTCTGCAACCAACATCGGGTCAGTCAACCAACATCAGAACATCCGATCAGTCAACCAACATCAGATCAGTCAACCAACATCAGAGGATTGCCTAGCCTGTGAAATAGAAGCAAAATGTACAACACATGTGTGCATAAAAGACAAGGTCGGGTGGCAAGATACATCATGTATCTATTAGAGAGGAATGCGTGGCAGAAATATAAAGGCTTTCTTCCAATAATTTACATTATTTGAACAATCGTTTTAGTAGTGGAAATGGGCACAACATGAATTGCACTGGAAATAGAAAAGAATATTGTCTACATGAAAAACTGGGGAGCAAGCTAGTTTAAATTTCTTCAGACAATATCTACAGGGACTAATCCAGGCACTTTTTCAGGACACCAGTCGACTACCGCAAAACCGGAAACCCGCAAAACCGGAAGAAAACATTCTGTGCAAAACTGATGCGCAGTGGGCTTAAAACATGCCAAAATGGTGGCCCGCATAGATATAGTCAAGAAGAATGATTTGGAGTTGGAAAATTTAGTCTTTCAACCTGCAGTAATTAATCAATTATTTCTTGGATAAATAATAAAAATAAGTCCATTAGAGTGATTTTAAATACTTTTGGTTTAGATTTTATCCGACATTCAAATTGGTTTGTCAGTATTTGGGCGCTTGAATTTGGGCGCAGATACAGTTCATATTAAATTATCCATGATATCCATTCCTGATAACTTAAACAAGGATTGGCAATCATTTATTGCAAGTTTGGATGTGAGAAATAGGAAAACTCTCCAAGTGTCTCGCGATTGCCCCCTCATAATTAGAGTTATCACAGAGTTATGTCCCTTTTACATTTGAAGCCAAAATGTATGCCGTCTCCCATTATTTAAAGGTGAAATGCAAAGGTAATAAAAGTAAGAAAAAAGCATTTCCCTTTCCTTTTTATGATGATAATAAATTATACAACCATCAATGAACGAAATCTGGTGATAAGTTTTACTTTTTAAAGAGAAATAAAACACGTGTATGATCAGCGGCTTGAAAACAGTGCATCGATTATCTCCCCTTGATTCAGAGCTTTTCCACCAGAGGCTGTGACGTGATAGTTGAACCACACTAAAAAAATGACGGCTAACATGAATGTAGACAGCGACAGTGATGCGAAGGAATTTTCTTACACTTCTTCCTCTTCTTCTGAAGAGGAATTAAGAAGAATTCACGGCAATGGTTAATGCAGGGGTGCCCCTGCCTTACCAACACGAACCTATTGTGAACAAAGAACCTTCAGACAACGATAGGATCAGCGACACTGCAGGGACCGTGGGCGACAGTCATACCGAGAGAATCGGAAATATAGATTGGTAAATTCAACAGCGAATGATGACCAACCTGTTAGTGCGTTTCAGTGAACGTGAATGACACAAGCAAGGGTTTCGTGAGCAATAGCCTAGCTTATCTATGTGAGCTATTTCCATACAATGCAATGCAGCTACATCATGTTGTGCAGACTGTGCTGGTTCCACTGCTACGTCACGTATCGCAGCGTAATCATGTACGGATCGAAATTTCGTAAATAATACAGCGTTATAGTTTTTAGTTTTTAACTTTATTAGGCTTAACAAATGTTTTAAAACTGAAATGAAATTAATATACACATTATTTCTCCAATCTTACTGCAAATATCAAGTGATGTAGACGAACCTTTGCATTTCACCTTTAAGCACAAATAGCAAACCAATTCTCTTGTATCTTTCAAAATAAAGTGACAGAAGATCTCACATAATAATTGGGGAATAGAGTATTGCTGAAAAATAAATATAATTGTTGTTGTTTATATTAACATAATTTAAAACTGGATTTTCTTAGCATTATTTCTGAAACCGGAAATTCAATACTGTATTTCAAAATGAATGCATGGCAAATTCTTTCTTTTATTATTTGTATTTAAAAATATAATATCCTTCCTTTCAACATGTTCAATGACAATTATCCCAAACAGTATATGTAAGAAAATAATTTAGTTATTTGAATATTAAAAGGAGTGTGAAAAATGATGAATGGCCTACTTCAGGAACAAGCATATGTAATCTTTTTAGATTAAATTTTATTTTGTATTGTGGTTGTCTTTATGTATCTTAATTGAATTGAAAAATCACTCCGCTGAAAATTTTCAGAAGCATGATTTTTAGCTCCCCTTGTCACTCCCATTAACAGATATAGGTGCACATAATTTAGCTCCCCTGCCTTATATAAATATGAAGCACTGGCATTAGCATGATACTCCAATTAAACATGCAAAGGATTGAACTATCAGTGACAGGCACATTCAGTGTACACTGGGCTTCGTTCACTCCTGGCATTATCTGCACACACTAAACTTGAGTGTGAAATAAGATCTATTATTAGACGAGTCGCTTGGGTTGATTATTTTAAATGAAATGCATTATGAGATATTTTGTTGATAGAATGTAAGTTTATTAGCTGGTTTTAGGGTGCCGATTGTGTTGATGGACAGAACTTGCCGAGACCTCCTCTAGAAAATTTGTGTCTGTTATAAGAAATGAGCAATACATTTAAAGGGTTGCCAGCAGAAGTGGTAATTTATTCTCATTCTACAGGGAATTTCATAAAAGTTTACCATTTCGTGGTTGATGTGATGTTTACAAACATGTCATGTTGTTCTGGCAAGTGTGAAGTTGAACCGTTTTTAGCCCTCGGCCATTTTGGCCTCGGGGTATTGTCGTTGCCATGTACGTCCGTCCGTCCGTTACCGCATTTTAGGCAAAATCGCTCGAGACACAACCACCAAATTTTCAACACCTATTTATCTGGTGCCGAGTCAAACGCCTATCAAAAGTGGCTCCCCTCCGCCGATATTTTACAGAGTTATGCCCCTTTACAGATATATGAATTTCTATTTCTATCCTATATGCGAATGTAACCAACTATATCTGCAGAATATATATTTTGGAAACTTATTTATATTGCTGTATTCTACAAGCCAACAAAAGATTACTCGCCTCGGCTTATGGAGTTATGCCCCTTTCGGATGGAATAATCTCCGATTTTTGTTATCTGTAGTTGAATGTACAAGTTATATCTGCAGATCCGTGTACGGTACAGCTTATTCGTCTCGGTTCTTATTTTACAGAGTGCTAAGTCAGACGCCTATTGAAAGTATCTCCCCTTGACCCATATTTTAAAAAGTTATGCCCCTTTACAGATATATCAATTTATATTTCTGCCCTATATGCCTGAATGTAACCAACTATATCTGCAGATCTGTGTTCGGTATAGCTACTATATTTTGGAAACGTATTTATATTGTTGTATTCTACAAGCCAACAAAGGATTACTCGCCTCGACTTGCAGAGTTATGCCCCTTTCGAATCTGCTGATACATCCATACACTGCAAATTACTTTTAGCTGGATCATCCCCATAGAACTATTTCTTCCCAATTCACACTACACATTGTTGTCAATCACTTGGGGAAAGCCGAGGGGTTTTGATTAGATCAATCTCATGTTGTTGTATCCCCCCACCCCAATCGAATTATACTCCCGTCCCACTATTGAACAGCTCTTTCCGCCACACCAGAACTTGCAAAAGTCCTGGTAGGTTTCCCTGTAGTGTTGTCAACTGTTTTGTTTTGTTGTTGTTTTTCTGTAAAGCTATATCCAGTTTGTTCTCTCTCTCAATGACCAATGTCAGTGTCATTGTGTTTTGAAATAATTTGTATGAATCGAAATCGAAAGTAGGCCTACAAGTACAAGTGCAAGTACAACCCATTTTTCGTTGGCACATCTTCATGTTCACAGCCATAATAATACTTCCGGTGGTAACTTTCTGGTGTTGAATAACTACTTACCAAACGTCATCTATAGACATAAAACGATAACTGTCCGAACAATCGAGTGACACTGACAATATTTTCCTGATCGAAACTCAACGCACATTTAACACACAACTTCACAAGCACACACATGTGGCCTACTTAACTGTTGGGTCGACTGACAAATAGCCTACGCAGCTCATCTTGGTAGTTTGCTCATTATATTTGACCCCGGAACCTATAGCTGTATCGACGAAAGTCTACAGTACGCATCTTCGTTGCATCTGGGACGAATCTATACTCGTCCCAGGTTGCATCAAACCAATTTCTGCGTTCCCACTTCGAAGTGGTAACGCAGAAATTGGTTCGGCCTCTATTCCCACAAGTTCGTATTAATTACATGTTTGCAAAAATATAGAGTCTGCAAAGAAGAAAATGTCAGTAGTCAGTGTGAATTTGCTAGCTGGTTGTGCCGTTCAATTCACCAACGCCTCGACGAAGCTGCGATGCAGTCCTGGATCCCTCTCTGTACTCCTCCCGCAACTTGAAATTGCGTACTGTATCTTGTGTTGGTCAAAGTTCAGAATGACATTACTTGATTGAAATTATAGTTTGAGGACCGCTTCCCATACGGATATCGCGGCCCATCAACTCAATTTTTTTTATTTAAATTTCACGGTACATTTCTTCGTTCATTTAAGATCTTTTTGCAGCGCTAGAAATTAAACTAAAACATATAAAACATAAATGACATTACTTTGGAAACTCTATATTTTATACCCTAATATTTCAAAACTCAAAGGCTACTTGCTCCTTAACTCGAACTGTTAGTTTACTCATCGATTGTTCAACGAAGTGCCAGTGAATACTCATTAAAACAATGGACAGCCAATCAACTTAATCCGTTATGCTGCCCATTGAAATGTATCCTTCGGAGCTTACCTTTGATGGTGTTGATGAGTTGGTGGATTATAAGATTAAGTCAACCTTTTGCAGGACAAGTCCAGACCAGAAGCATAACAGAAAGAGATTCAGTGAACAAAAAGCAAAAATAAATTGCAAGTAATAAAATTATTATCTTTGCTATTTAATTATTCTAAAATGTAGCGCCTGTAAAGATCTTAACTAAGAAATGTACCGTGAAATTTAAATAATTTGAGTTGCTGGACCGCGAAATCCGTATGGGAAGCGACCCTTGAGCTATAATTTCAATCAATATTCAATAATAGGACATAGCATGTATGTAAAGTTCATAAGAAAATGTTAAATTTGTCAGTAAAATTTGATTTTTATTTAGGGGGCGAGTTGGCTCAAAGTTGGGGACGAGTTGACTCAAAGTTGGGGACGACTGACTCGAATTAAGTCACTATAGGCCTACTTCCAATGCAAATTCTCAATAGTGATCCAGAGTGAAATCTGAGATTGCTTTGCTAAAAATTCAAGGAAAATTGTATCCAAGAATCTTGTAGTGTGGATCAAAATATCATTGGAAACATGAAGAATTCAACTATGAAACTCAATTTTCAGCTGGAGACAGCTTCAGTCCTATTTCACTCGTAGGTTGGAATTGTCGCTAGAACATGAAGTTTTTGTGGGTGCTTCGTGATCCCTGAGCAATTGCAAACTGAATGGTGTTTGTCGCATGGATGCTCTAGAACGTGGTTATGTTTGGTGGTCGCTCTTGATAAGTGCATTACTGTATTTGATTCGTATCTCAGGAACAGTTAAGTCAGTTCACTTAAATTATTACAGAAAATTATACTAGACAAATAATAGTCACGCTATTAATATCAAGGACAAAAAGTCAAAGGTCCAGGTCACATCACCCCCCAAAAATGTATTATTGCCTGGATTACATCTTAAGATTATGATTCACTAAACATCTCAAAAGATTGTGCCGCGCGAAGATATTGATCTCCGTGAAGTAAACGTCAATCATTGTCGAGAGAAAAGTCGGAAATGGTCGTGAAAGGCTTATTATGGGATCTCGCAAAATATCGGCGATCATTTCGCACGAAGTTTTCATAGCGTTACGTCTAGATGGTATTCCCTGATTTACCATCTTGGTTTACCTAGATTGGGGCTAGATTGGCAGCTGCTTTACCAGACGGAGGAGGGCCAAATCCTTGTACATATATTCTTCCATTGATATACATGAATATATTATTAGGTTTTCAGAAGATTGTTTGAAATAAAATTAATTAATTATCTTAATCTTCGACCAAAAAATATGTAGGTCTACTGGAATCACATGGATAACACTACAGTGAAGCTTCACAAACTCCGAACAGCGCATGTCAGCTGAACGACTATCGTCTGGCTACAAGCACTGCCCGCAATTGAAAATATCGTTAACACGCTCTCAGCGCTGATATAACTCCGCAATATATACCTTCCTTCTTTTCGCTAAAAGCCTTTGGTTCATCACCAAATATATCCCAAAAGTATTTAATAAATAGCTTTCACCGAAAAAGAAGTTAGATTCTTGATTTTCTCGCCGTTCTCAACGAATCTATTTGCATATGTGCGTGAGTAGATTAGTTCCATCGTAACAAACCCACCTGTGCTCCCTGGTCTTCGGGTCTGTGCTAGAGCATTCGACTGCGGGCAGTGCTTGTAGCCAGACGATAGTCGTTCAGCTGACATGCGCTGTTCGGAGTTTGGAAGCTTAACTGTAGTGTCATCCATGTGATTCCAGTAGACCTAAATATTTTTAGGTCGAAGATTAAGATAATTAATTAATTTTATTTCAAACAATCTTCTGAAAACCTAATAATATATTCATGTATACCAATGGAAGAATATATGTACAATGATTTGGCCCTCCTCCGTCTGGTAAAGCAGCTGCCAATCTAGCCCCAATCTAGGTAAACCAAGATGGTAAATCAGGGGAATACCATCTAGACGTAACGCTATGAAAACTTCGTGCGAAATGATCGCCGATATTTTGCGAGATCCCATAATAAGCCTTTCACGACCATTTCCGACTTTTCTCTCGACAATGATTGACGTTTACTTCACGGAGATCAATATCTTCGCGCGGCACAATCTTTTGATATTTTCTACCCCGTTACAAAGCCAGACTTTTTCAGCGGGAGTAAACTCATTATCTTCACGGACACTGTCTGGAAATGATGCCATATTTGGATACTGTTTCCCGATAATGTTTATATATTAGTCCACGGGCTACCCTGTGTAATTACTGTGGGCGTGATTTGGCTAGCAATAGTTGTTTCAGACTCGCATGGGATTTAAATGGGACTGAATTCAGATATAATATTCCGTGATATTATATCTGAGTTCACTGAGATTGATCTAGCCCCAGAACTCACTGTAGCTGCATGCGAAAACTAACCTCTGGCCTAGTGCATGGATTTCTGGAAGCGGAAACGGAAACGTCGCACCTGTTTGTTTACTTTCTTATTTGTTCTACTATTTATGTGTTTTGTACTCTGTCCCAAATGGGATGCTCAGTACAATAAAGAATCTTATCTTATCATGCGCACAATTAATTTTCGGCGGAACCAATCTCGCATTCGTCTATTTCCGTATTGGCGGAAATTAGCCCAGTTGTTGAGTTCTGGGGATAGATTGCTATTATTCAACTAAACATAGAAATAGTTTTGTATAATTTGAATGAATTATGTTCTTATGGTTAAAATTAACTGAATTTCACAATAAAATGCGACCGGATCCCTCGATTATCAAAGGCACTATTTCGTAGCCGGCTCGCTGCGGGATCGTCATACGCTCCCCGCCCGTGGGGATTTGTGCGTCCCTATATGTGAGCATCCTCTCCCAGGGTGCTTTGCGCTACGCTGCATTTACCCCTGTAGGGGTCTCGCCATCCTTTGCAAGATTCCTGCAGAAACCAAGAACTGTTCTGTCTTACTGTTTTACTGATCGCAAAACGTATACATTTATCTTGGAATATACATAACTGATATTCAGTGTGTTACAAAACGGCAGTGTCACAGTTTGAAGGCAGCTTTCTGACACATTACCTCAGAACTATATGTTGCGGAAATATATATCGGTGAATCGCGGCTGATATTATTAATTCGCCCAGTTTACTGTGGCAACAGATGACCGTGGGTCAATTTCAGCAAAGTCCGGGTTCCCATGGTCCGAATATCCGGTTTAACCGTCACTGACAATCAAGTTTGAAGGCAGTTACTGTTGTGTAAAAACAACCTTTATTTTGGAGCGTAGATATCACCTTGATCTTGTCGAAGTGACCAATAACTTCGTGTCTCAGGAAGGTACAGGTACAGGAACTTGACATTGACAGGAACTTACGGGATATTGACAGTTTTCAACGATAGTTTGAATTACGTGTGCTTCACAATTTGAAGAATGAGATGAATCAATTCCAACTATTGTGCCAAATAAAACATTTCATCACGAAATTGCAGTAGTAATCGCGCGTACGGGTTCCACTCAAGCCGAAACGTAGCACTCACCGCCCCTCCTTCCATCCAACACCGCCCCTTCACCATCTGTCAATATTCCCCATCCATATTTACATCAATGTTTTGAGAGGTTTTTTTTCTGACCATCCAATGTTTGGTGATTTGTGGCCAACTGATATCAACTTTGGGTGCCCGAGAATGGCTGAAAACTCGTCTCCCGCCATCTAGGCTCTCAATCATTCCGGGGCCTATGCGGCCCCTGGACCCTCGCCTAATGTGCTAGCATATTCAGCCCCATCCACTTTCAAAATCGCTCCGCGGGCCCTGATTGTTGTACCAGCTTTGTCCATGCCAGGAGTGATGATATACGGTGGTGTGCAACCGAACTGTGTTAGTTCCTAGGGTGTAATTCGACGGTATCAATTGTCACAGAAGCGGTAGCAGTCGACCGTGGGATAGTTATTTCTGAGAAACGTATCGACCTACTTTTCGTCACAGGCTGCAGTTGTCAAAGCGGGTTGTCACGTGGGTTTGTTTACAATCATGTACCGGTATTCATCACAGGAGCATGATTTTGAATGTTTAAATTGACGGAAATATATAATTTATTATATTTAATTATGATGAGCAATATGAAAATTAATGAATGAAAGTGGAAGAGATATTTCTTTATTATTATTTTTTTTTTTTCATGCTATGGACTTACAACTGAAAATGCATACTTATAAAGTAGGCTACCCCGTGCCCTATGTGGTCTGTGATCGATGGTGGGATTCTCGTTCACAGTCGGAAAATTAACGACAGGTACCGGTATACTGGTAACTATTTAACTATTTTTATACTAGCACTTATTAAACCCCTTCCATCCTCCTCCCTACCCACTCCCCAAGTGATAAAACGGCGACAGCGCTATCCCCTTATCATTAGAAATAAATCAAAATTACACTATACTGAAAATTACATCGTTTCGACTGAATGTCAATCACATTTAGAGGATAATGAACACTCATCCACTCATCAAAGCGATCAAAAAACAATCGCCCAGATGTATACGGCTCCAAATGCGACAAATAATGAAGAAATGTTGCAACAGTGTAGGCCTACAATTGTTTCCAATTAAAATGTTCATCTGAATTTTTTACCATTGATTATATATAGTCATCTTTTGCTTGAGAATATTACCAGAATTATTAAAATATTGAATCAATTTAATTTTTTCAATAAATCAATATTTATATTACCGTACCCATCTTTTGCGTCATTAAGACAGTCTTGAAGAGATTCTCAAGTTGATGAAAAATGAAAAATACTGGCGACTTAGTGACGTTGCATCTATACACATAAAACTCAATCTTTTGGTACCGTAAACCAAGATGCTAAATCAGGGAAAGACCATCTAGACGTAACGCTATGAAAACTTCGTGCGAAACGTTCGCCGATATTCTACGAGATCCCATAATAAGCCAATCACGACCATTTCTACCTTTTCTCTCTGAAAGCGATTGACGTTTACTTCACGGAGATTAACATCTTCGCACGGCACAATCTTTTGATATGTTCTACCCCTATAACAAAGCCAGACTTTTCGGCGGGAGCAAACTCTTTGATCTTTACGGTTTTCCACGCACCCTGTCTGGAAATGATGCCATATTTGGATACTGTTTCAGGATAATGTTTATATATTAGACAACGAGCTACCGTGTGTAATCCCTGTGGGTGTGATTTTGAAATTCTTTCAACAAGCCATCCACCTGATTGGCTAACCATGCATAGTAGTTTCACATTCTCACGGGATTTATATAGGGCTGAATTCAGATATAATATTCCGTGATATTATATCTGAGTTTACTGAGACTGACATAAAAATTTGCATAAAGAAAACAAAAGCTGATTAGGTCTGGATCTGCCTTAATTATTCCCGAAAATTATATACTTGAACCTTGGATAATTGCAATTCTAAGTAAACACATTCATATAACCATTTTGAGAAACGTGGACCAAGATGTGATTTCGAAAATATTATAGTCGACATTGTCGAATTCAGGAAGATATTTTTGTCATTTTGAAAGTGATCATTTTACAGTATTTTCCTTATTTTGGGATTACACTATCTTAGTATAGCACAGATTCTAGTGCAGAAAATTAGTCGAGTCCCGAGCCATCCTCGCTAAAACCAGGGGTATCTCTATCATAGCTACCCCTGGTGCACTTGGACACTGTATCGCGCTCTCCGACAACACAGGGGTAGATGTCAACCAATCATTAAAAGCAACATCCTGCACATATTGACCAATCAGATCACTTATTTACCACGACCACGGCGACCGCGACAACAGATTCGAAAACACCATGTAGCTTGAGCGATACCCGGTGGCAGATGAACACACACATTTTCAACAAGCATGAACATTAATGAATATAAAGGAAACATAGATTAAAACAAAATCTATTTGAAGAGACAACAAACCCATTCATCTACCATCAAACACCCAACAAGCCTGGCAAATGTAGAAAACATTGAAACTTAAAAGGCGGTCCGCGATGTCGGTGTATCCGATCTCACCTTCCCACTGAAGGATTTCAATTGGGTGAAATAACGCACGGATTTCTACAAAATTTTACTGATCTTTCCATTAATATTTCATTGTTATGCGTGCTTGGATTAAATATTTTACATTCGGTATCAGCGAATAGTTTAGCAGCGAAAGTAAAACCCTAACTTATTTTACCATCAGCGCAGTTTTTCTAGGTCACGTAACTGGAATGTGGGCGGAATGTGGTCTGCTATGCAAGATAGTCAAGGGTTCGCCTTTGTCTCACAAATAGAAACCTTGACGTCGTGAAGATGATCCCGAGCGGGATTCGAACCAGCTACCCTCAGAGTAAGGCACCTAATCGCCAGCACTATATATGCCGGCGATCTAAACCACTCGGTCAACGGGCCTCCCACAAAAATAGGCGGTAGCAGACCGTTAAGTCTTGAAAGCGAATATACATACCTCTCTGACGGTCGTAATGACACAGCTCCCATACCTGAATACATAGGAAGATATTTTTGTCATTCAGAAAGTGATCATATAACAGTATTTTCGTTATTTTGGGATTACACTATCTTAGTATAGCACAAATTCTAGTGCAGAAAATTGGTCCCGAGCGGGATTCGAACCAGCGACCCCCAGAGTAAGGCACCTACATGTACATGCATTTCGCAATCGTTATGTTGGTTCAGTTATTATGCATGCGGATCACTCGAGCTGCTTGTTGATAAGGCAATCACAGCAAAATAGTGTACAACTCTTTTTTCAAAACGAAATATTCGTAGACGCACATACATTGTTTAGCAACCCGCTTTCCTGTGGTAAGCGATAATATACAATGGTGAAGAAGCGGCATTATCCCACAGGTCGGTGATATTCTGACGGTACTGCCTTCAAACACATCACCAAGCGAGAATTTCTGATGCTTATGGCGTTTCCGCATCTCAGTCATATGCTTCTACCATGCATGTCTACTGGCGATAGTCATTTGTTAGTTTTTGTGGGCGATAGACGTAAGAAAGGGCCATGTTGACAATTAAGAAACCCCAATGTGTCTTCCATTTTCATACAAGGATAAAGGGTTATGACTTTCTAGATATACCACACGCCTTACTTGGGAGCGAATTATGCCCAGGTAAAATCAAAACAATATCCCAAACCAAATAGAAGATAGACCTTTGCCGTTTCTCTACCCAGAGAAACCGAGTGTATGAGGGTCCCGAATTATTATTATCATTATCCAAATCAGTTCATTTTATCATTTAGTACATTACATATTTCAGCAAACGGTTAGAGAGAAATGTGACATGGAAACCACTCAGTAAGTAGATAGCAACCCCGTTTCTATAGCACATGACGCTCTGCTAAGAATTATATACCCCGAAGACCCAGAAGGCCTTTATGTTGTTCAGGAATTACTTCAGCTTAAGGCCTGGGCCACTTTTGGAATTTTCAGGAATATAAAGTTATAAAATTTGGTTATATAACATTGGGATAACGAACAGCGAAACTCTTTCTTCGAAAATGTCCTAACATCACTCATCATAATTTGTAACCAACTGCACTGTGGTGGTCTTGTGGTAGGGCGCTCGCTTCGCAAGCGACAGGTCCCTGGTTTGATCCCAGGCTGAGTCATATCAGAGACTTAAACAATGGAACTTGTATCTTCCTCGATTGGTGCTCAGCAGGAAAAGGATAGATCAAGGACGGGTTGATCCGTTGTGGGGATAATGTGTCGCGATATGACTGAATAATGTTGAAAGCTACGTTAAAATTCTACTCACTCTGTTTGACCTTTGCGACAATAGCTTAGTGCAACATACACGTACATGTACAACCTCCCCACAGCGCATGCTCCATTTCGCAGGCTCCAATAACATCCCTGCCTCCAATAGCGGAAGTTGACCTTTACTACGTTGCTATGACGTATATGGGAAACCAACCAACGCACGGTTCAGTTTGAATCCGACCAAGCGACTCCTTTAGTGTTGCACATGAGCGAACTACTTTTCATATGCTCTGTCCAGATAAACAGGGAAAATTATCTCCAGATAATTCTTTTTAACGCTAAGTCAACGGAGGTATATGCAGACTTGAAAAGTAATCAAAATTTTCGTTAAACATCTATTTTACTATATATGATGTCACTTCCGGCGATGTGCGCGAAGGCCCCGAATCCGGTCCAAAAATCTGACTGGTGGCTGGGGTGTTATTAGACCCCCAGCGAGGTGGTTGGTACATGTATAGTAGTTGTTCACAACATTATGACCATGAGATCGAATGGCGAAATGAAATGTCAGTGATTCGATGCTGCTTTTTATTTTCAAACTCCACGGGTTTAAATCCAAAGCGACCTGTACAGTGTCGGTCAACAACGTTGATATGACGGTGGTTGTTGACTCTGCCTCAGATGGCTCTCTCGTGAATGAGAAACATTTTCAGAAGAACTATCTGCATGAAGCTCTTAGACCATGCAAAGAACCATTCAAATCTTACACGTCTGTTAATATTGCAGTTATTGGTTGTTTTGATGCCACTGTTAGTTTCAAAGGCAACACAGTTGTTGCAACGTGGTATGTGGTTAAAACAGGTTCAACCTTACTTGGAAAGGATCTCATGCAAAGTTTGGTTATAAACATTGAAGGTAAGACTCGTATACGTGTTATTGTACTGATTCTAATGTACCACAGAGTTCAGGCCTCAGTGCCGATGCCCCCCAAACATCTACTAGCCATCTGTCAGTTCATTTGCGTACACTTCGCCATCCATAAGATGGCTTGCGAATCGTGTGTCTCCATTATTGCGGAGCGATATCCGGTAGATTTTGAAGAAGTAGTTCATCACATGACTCGAAAATGGCGAGTTACGTTGGGGTTACCTCGGTAGACTTTAGCTGATTGGCTGACGAAGTCACGCGGTATTGATTTATGGAAATTCCCTCCTGCAGTTGCCGAAAGTAGGCTGAACATGGATACACACGATCCCAGGGTCAGTCTTACCGCGTATAGATGACCGAGATGGTTACAGGTTGACTCGATTGTTGTCGAGTCATTAATACAAGGTTCCTAACATTGATTAGTTACTTTGTGAGCTGCGCGGGTCCACTGTCTTTTCAAAACTCGATGTCAAAGCTGCGTATCATCAGACAACCGTGACCTCACGACCTTCATTAGTACCGCAGGTCTAGCTAGCTTCCGCCCCCGCATGTTTTCAAAGACTCATGCATTCTGTACTTGGTGACCTTCCCCCAGGCGTGATTTGCTACTTCGATGACGTAATCGTGGGCGGAAAGACAAAGCAAGAGCACGATGAAAATTTGAGACGTGTTCTCCGTCGTTTGTCTGGCAAAGGCACCAAACTGAACACTAAATGCGAGTTCGGTGTTCCGAGTACACAAGTACTTGGACACGTGCTTGGCAGTGACGGTATAGGTACCAGACCACTATTAAAAATAGGCAACCTCTGCCAGAGAAGTGAATTGTTTTCAATATTTTTTCCAGTCTCTGTTGCGAGGAATAATTGAAGGCCAGTGGTGGGTGATTGAAGTATGATATGTGTTTGGTTCCGCTGTGAGTTTGATTTTAACTCAAGGCCTAATAAGGAGTTGCTAAGAGGGACTATTTGGGTGCCTGTGCACCGCTTTCTGAAAGCAGAGAAAAAAGCCAAAATTGTGACGTCATTTGTACGAGCGCGCATAACTCAAAATTTCGATGGGCGACCCCCGTCAAGAAGCCTGTCCGGTTGTAGCACTTGAAGAAAGGTACTTCTTGCCGAAATATGGGAGTCTAGACTTAATTAATCAATCGGGGAGATGCAATTACGTTAGCAGCTTTTAACATTGCCGCCAATGTAAATTTTAATAGTGGTCTGGACCCCAGACGTCCCAACCCCGAACTTGTACAAGGCATTGCTGCTGCAAGCCCCCCAGAAAGCTTCAATCAGGTCCGTTCATCCATTGGTACGGCTGCATATTACGCCAAGTTTGTCCCTCACTTCTCTGATTTAGTACAACCATTTAAAGATACGCAAACTAAAGTTCAATTTAGATGGACGACTGAAGCTAACACAGCATTCCTGGCTGTCAAACAAGCTATTCTTCACAGCCCTGCCTTGGCCTTGTTTGACCCGGAGCCCCAAACAATTGTGACAACTGACGCGTCCGGCTACAACATTGGCGCGGTAATGAGTCAAATTAATAGCCAGGGTGATGAAGTTATGATTGTTTGTGCTTCTGGAAAACTGACGGATTGTGAAAAGCGATACAGTACCAGCGAAAGGGAAGCATAAAGTTGCCTCATCTCGATTGAACGATGGCATACTTACCTCTGGGGAAGAAAATTTATTTTACGAACAGACCACCAAGCTCTGGTGACATTGCTCTCAACATCTGGAAAAGGTCATAGGCCTATGTGTGGTAGGCCGTTAGTGCCAAAACGTCGGTCATTTAGACCGCGGTGTAAATCGAAGTTATACCGCGGTGTAAATCGAATTGATACCGCGGTGTAAATATTTTTGACTCGCAATGCAAGAATCCGCGCAATGCAAGCATCACTCGTAATGCAAGGATCCGCGCAATGCAAGGATGGCGAGTGAATTTAATTTATTTAGTGTAAATATATTTTCCTCGCATTGCGCGGATCCTTGCATTGAGAGTCAAAAATATTTAACTAAATAAATTAAATTCACTCGCCATCCTTGCATTGCGAGTGATCCTTGCATTGCGCGGATCCTTGCATTGGGAGTGATGCTTGCATTGCGCGGATTCTTGCATTGCGAGTCAAAAATATTTACACTAAATAAATTAAATTCACTCGCAGTCCTTGCATTGCGAGTGATCCTTGCTTTGCGCGGATCCTTGCATTGCGAGTGATGCTTGCATTGTGCGGATTCTTGCATTGCTAGTCAAAAATATTTACAACGCGGTATAAATTCGATTTACACCGCGGTATAAGTTCGATTTATACCAAGGTCTAAATGACCGCGGTTTTGGCACTAACGGCCTACCATAGGAAAGCGATGTTGAACGTGTCTGTCAGAGCTTGTTTAACGACGCTTCTCTTTCCGCCCAAGAGTTGAGAGAAGCTATAAACACAGACGAGGTGCATGTATCGGCTGGTGAAATAATATATGTCAGATGGTTGGCCATGTACATCCAAAGTGATGCATAAAATTGTCAAACCTTTCTTTGCTATCCGTAACGAATTGTTGGTACACAGTGACATATTGTACAAAGTAGAAAGAGTGGTTATCCAAAATCTTTCACAGCCAGGTTGATTGGTTTAGCCCATGCAGAACACCAAGATGTTGTGCGTACAAAACATCGACTTAGGTGTTTTGATAGCCAAAAATGGACGTTGAAGTCCACGACATCATACGCGACTGCTATGTCTGTCAAATGAATGACAAAACCGCTATTTTCCGGTCCCCGACAACCAGTTTCAGTTCAAACTCCGTGGTCTAAACTTGGCTTAGATATAGTTGGACCCTATGCGTCGCATGAGCCAAAGTTTGCCATCACGATCATTGACTATTATAGCAAGTGGCCTGAAGTACTATTCAATCAGAATGTCACTGCTGAAATTGGTATGGCATTCCTCGCTTCTATATTTAGTCGTGAAGGTTTTCCTGATGAAATAGTAAAAGATCACGGACCCCAGTTCGATTCTCACGAGTTTGAAACGTTTTTGAAAGAAAGGGGTATTAAGCATGGTCATTCAGCCATTTACCATCCTGAATGGAATGGGGAGATTGAACGCTTCAATAAAGTGCTCAATGAAGCCTTTCTAACCGCTAAAATTGAGAGCCGACCTGTAAACAATCGGTTGACCAATTTTTGGCCCCGTATCGTTGTACTCCCCACAGCTCCATGGCCGTCTACTCCATGGCCGTCACATGAAAACAAGACTTGATATCTCTGATGTAACGAAACCTCCAAAACAGTGTGCAAAGGATGGTGTGCGAAAACGCATAGAACACAAACAAAGTAAGAGCAAACTGTATACAGACAAACGCAGAGGTGCCAAACACATTAAAGGTCAACCCAAACGATCTGAGGTCAAAAATATAAAAAAAATAGTCCTTTCGATTCTGAAAATAACGATTTTTTTTTAAATTTTGTGTCGTCTGGTTGGTGAGATATTCCCGTTTGAAAGCTGAAAATCGCTCTCCTGTCAATTCCAGCTGTGACGTCACGGAGGGACAGCCGTCTTGTATTCTCTATGTTAAAGCCGTATTATACCACAGTCATAAGTAGCTGCTGATTTCTGGAGATTTTCGGGGTATCGGGGCATCATTTGTTAAATATGCCGGGACGTTGTGTAGTGGGAGGTTGCAGTTTTACTACAGATGACGGTGTTAGTATTCATTTGTGGCCTAAAGACAAGAAGATCGCTGCAAATTGGACGAAATTTGTACGTAACACGAGGGTGTGGAAAGAGGGCCCGAGCCAGTACTCGTATAACTTGCTCGGCGCATTTTGACAGAAAGACATCATTCCGAGGACCTCTACAGTGTAGCAGTTGAATTCGGGTACAAACCAAAACTAAAGAGAACAGCTTTTCCAACTATCAAACCTAAGAACAATCAGAATGTGACGGCAAAGAAATCGGACAAGGAGAATCTACCACGGACATCGGCTGAATGAACCTTGCCTGCAAGCGAGGCCTCGGGCAGGGAGACGGCTGTACATGCCCTGCTCGCTCTCGCGTCCCCGATAAACGCCCAGAATGCTATCCATGATGTGGCATTTGTTGATTGAGCACGTACAAGTTAGACTGGATGAGTCTATTTCATATGTACTATTTAATAATAATAAAATGATCTTTCTTAAATATATATACGTTTGATAAGTAAATAAATAAAAAACAAAAAATTAAAAAAAAATTAAAAAGAAAATTGAATTTTTTATTATTTTTTTATTATTATTTTCCCCTTTAAAATACATTATGAAACAGAGGCTGGGTCCAGTCTACCTACATTTGTGAGAGTGCATGTAGATCAGACAACGACAAAGTCGTACAGTGATCGGACAAACCGGTCACCTTTTTTTTTTTTTTTCGGAACACCTATTGGTTCTGAACACCAATTGGAGTGAATGGCTGTAGATACAGAAGTGATAATAATACTCTCATAATCCTTTGACATCTGAGATTGTGGGAATATCATTCGATTTCAATTTAATTGAAGTAATTTGTCGAAAATTGAGCAGATGTGAATGCCAATCCATCACGTCGTTTCGACACCCACTCACCACGGCTTACTTTTCGCCATGAAAGTTTTTTTATCAAACTATATAATTCTGAAATTGGTATTTCATGGGGATTATGGGAAAACAAACAGAATTCAAATCGGACGTATATCAGTAGAGTTATCAACAGTTTACTGTCCATTCTGTCGAATCCCGGAGTTTGTCCCTTCGAAAAGGCCGTCTCGGCCAGTAACAACAACAACAACAACAACACAAACGTGCTCGTTCTTTACATCACAGAATCGTTCTACATTCAATACAGTTTGAAATATATGGACATTTGGTGTTATAGATGACGATAATAAAGTTTCCAGTCAAGTTGCAAACCAATCTGTATTCAACAAACGACCTTTCCGAATCCTGTCGTCGAGTTCCACGTTGTCAGAATGGTTGTCACTGTCAGAGTCGGAGCCGTACGGCTCAAATTGATAGGGCTGGATTCCGTCGTTGGTCTTCAAACAACTGTTATTTTACCCGTCATCATCCTCCTCTATGTCTATTTCATCTTCTTGGCGAAAAATATTTCCATCTAAGGAGCTGATATCGCTCGAATCGACATCTGAATCGGAGCTCCGACTGCACTCGCTTTCCATGTTATCCGCTATTTTTTCTCAGGCAACTTCCCTGCGTGACGTCATCAACCCAGCTGTGAAAGTGTGAAAAAGCCCACTTTGCTCCCATATTACGTGTGTTTCTGATCGAATCAGAATTTTTCCAATATTTTTTTCATACAAAGTGAAGTATGAACTATGATTTTTAAGGATTTTTAGACCAAAAAAAATCCGTTTGGGTTGACCAGGCGATCTTGTCAGAGTGGAAAGACCAGTCTCAAAAGGTCAAAGCAAATTCTTCGGTGGTCCAGTTAAAATTAGAGCCAGAGTTGGTCCTAACACCGATGACGGGAAAACTTGGAATGTTCAAAGATTAGCTAAATTGACAGGTGTATTTAAACCATCGGATAATGCCGATGCTAGTATGGGTTTGTGAATGATAATGTAAATGTCCGACCAATTAGAGCAAGAAATCCTTCAAGGTGGATGCAGGACTATGTCAGATATTAAATTAAGTGTTGATCAGTAATGACATACGGTGACTGCTGCATGTTAGATAGTATTACAGCATATTGTGAACTTATACTCATTTTATAAAGTTGAATTTTATTATTGTTATAATTATATAATTCATAATGAGATTGAAGACAAATGGTTATCATAATTTCATTTAAGGTCACAAACCACTAAATATTCGCCTTACTTAATATGCAGTAAATCGGCCGAGCACATCTTGAGAACACTATATTCCCCAATATTCGCCGCCACAAACGACCCACAACACCAGGCCTTTCCGCTCAAACATATGGAAAATTCAGCATACATTCCCCACCATTTTTTCGAGATGAGATCGCCAGAAATAGGGTCATCCAGCCCGACACCATTACGGTAAATTTCGGAGGTGCCAATCAAACTGGCCCAGATTCGTTTTCCTGTTAAAACTTGAAAAGGTGGTTTTGATATATTTTAGAGTCAAATATTATAGAAACATTTTAAAATACGTCACAGATCATTTCTGGCCCAGTCAGGTATAATGGCCAATCAATGTTCGCCGGAAGTCAAGTCCTGATAATAATCTTAGACTCAAAAAACGTCAATGGCGTCAAAACGCAAACATTTACTTACTCTTTAAAGAAAGAGAAGAATGTGGTGTTCACTGTATGAATATGCATGCTACTGATCACGTGTCATGAGTACGTAAAGGGTCCCCACTGTTAGAGGCGAACATAATTAGAAAGCATTGTATAAGGGTACATACACTTTGAATAATACATCTGTTTTTTATCCAGTATCATCTGCCTAGTGTCCTTTACTGAATTTATGCTGAATTTCAAAAACTGCACTCAACTTGAGTGAGTTATCCACTCAAAATTGATTGAAATTTAACTCACACTTGAGTGAATTTCACTCATTCTTGAGTGAAACTGGGCGCCAACTTATAATACGTTCTTGAATGAGCTTTTGTTTTTAGAGAGTGACAAAGATAGCATCCGATATGACTGATGAAATTTCTTAAATGATTTGTACGTGTTGTATGGCCTGAACATACTGTTTGTTTTAAGATCATATTTCCACCACGTAGGTCCACGTAGGCCCTACGTATTGGTGGAAGATTGGTGTCCTCGAAATAATCACTCTTTGAGATATGGTGGTAATGAGAAAATAGAGACGAATGAACGGAAGTACACACGATGACAACACCCAAAATAATTTTGACTGTACTCAATTACCTGATGTGTGTCATATGAGGCGCCGTTTGTGACAATATTGTCAACGACAAATATATAGAGTTAAAACCAAAATATAAAGTCGCCGTTTGTGACAATATTGTCAACGACAAATATATAGAGTTAAAACCAAAATATAAAGTCGCCGTTTGTGACAATATTGTCAACTACAAATATATAGAGTTAAAACCAAAATATAAAGTCGCCGTTTGTGAAAATATTGTCAAACACATATATAGTTAAAACCTTTGTAAATATATATATAAAACGAAATAAATAGGGCCTATATATAAAGTTTTTTTTTTTATTTTTATAAATATTTTTTTAACCATAAATAACGATAGGAAGTTAAAACGTTAAATGTAACGTAAATATAAAGTACACGAACAAACTTAAATATAAAGTAGAAACAGGATATGCCCAAAGGAAGCTGCGCAATCGATGTGCGCGCGAGTGATACTGGTTAATCAAAACTGCAACTGGGTTCTGAAGCGAAACTATGACAGCGGTGAAAGCCACTCGCATGTCACAGATGTGGCGAATCAAACAATAAGATCACGTACCTGAACATATTTCAGCTCACTGCCATTATAATTTAGTAGAGGCCTATTCCAATTTTCAACAATTACTGTTGTCATTTACAATCGTACTTCAGAGTTATCACATCAATTAGATATAAGTACATCTACTTATAAATCAACATAAGATATCCTAGCCTGCAGCCAATATCATAGCCTGTCCCTTTGATGTTCAATCCACGATTCCGCTGGCCAAGTCGCTGGTTGCTATTTGCCGCATAAAAACATCAACAGAAGTTGAAATAAAACATGCGCAATAACGATGTATTAATTATGCGCAGCACAAATATTAGGCAATTTGAAATCATACTGAATATGAGCATATTTCATTGATCAGAATATGACCATTCATAGCTTAGTTATAGGATTTGTAATTATATTGTCGTTTTTGTATATTTTATCGTTTTTCGATAATTTCCGCATTTCCAAACAAGACGAAAATTTGTACTTGGTATAAGTACAGCGAATGTGGAAACTAATGGCTCATGAAGAATACTAGATTGGCCTTTTTTCACTTTTGCGCTGCCTCGAAGCTGTTACTAGTAACTAAGGAATCAGTCGAAGCCGTTTTACCGCTGCGTGCTAATCGCTAATTGATCTTCAATACGCGTGGGGTTCTTGACGGGCATCGGTATTAACCCTATTGTATACGCTGACGAGTGAGTGAATAGGGTTTAACGTCGCTTTCAACATTTTTTCAGCTATATTACGACGGGGAAGGGAAGGGAGGTGAGTGGGAGGGGTGTGGTTAACTACTTGTAACCGAGCAGATCTAATGCTGCCATTTTATACTGCTGTCCCACCGAACTATCATTCCGTAGGCAAACATGACACCCCACTCAGTCACATTATACTGACACCGTCCTTGTTCTATCCTCTTAATACTGAGCGTAAGCGAGGAAGCAACAAGTTCCATTTTTCAAGTCTTTGGTATGACCCGGCCAGGGATTGAACCCAGTACCTAGCGCTTACGAATATCAACAGTTTATTTTATTCTACTTACGTTATACTAACTTAAAACCTAAAAAGTTTGAGATCAAGTAAGCGTATCATGCTATAATAAATGATCTCGATAATGAAAACGAGGAACGGTGAACGCAACAGTACAATCCACACTGGTGGTTCCCACAGTATACCCCATGGTTCTTTCATAATTTGAGAGCGGTACGTTTGATGATACAAGCATAGTGCAACCGGTTCCTCATGACCCATTAGTTTCCACATTCGCTGTACTTATACCAAGTTCCCTGCAAATTTTTGTCTTGTTTGGAAATTCGGAAATTATCGAAAAACGATAAAATATACAAAACGACAATATAATTCCAAATCCTATAACTAGGCTATGAATGATCATATTCTGATCAATGAAATATGCTCATATTCAGTATGATTTCAAATTGCCTAATATTTGTGTTGCGCATAATTAATGCATCGTTATTGCGCATGTTTTATTTCAACTTCTGTTGATGTTTTTATGCGCCTTGGCCGGCGGAATCGTAGATTGAACATCTAAGGGACAGGCCGTGATATTGGCTGCAGGCTAGGATATCTTATGGTGATTTATAAGTAGATGTATTTATATCTAATTGATGTGATAACTCTGAAGTACGATTGTAAATGATAACAGTAATTGTTGAAAATTGGAATAGGCCTTTACTAAATCATTATGGCAGTGAGCTGAAATATGTTCAGGTACGTGATCTTATTGTTTGATTCGCCACATCTGTGACATGCGAGTGGTTTTCACCGCTGTCATAGTTTCGCTTCCGAGCTCAGTTGCAGTTTTGATTAACCAGTATTACTCGCGCGCACATCGATTGCGCAGCTTCCTTTGGGCATATCCGGTTTACATGTACACTTTATTTCAGTTTGTTCGTGTACTTTATATTTACGTTAAATTTAACGTCTTAACTTCCTATCGTTATTTATGTTAAAAAAATATTTATAAAAATAAAATAAAAATAACTTTACATATAGGCCCTATTTATTTCGTTTTATATATATTTACAAAGGTTTTAACTATATATTTGTGTTTGAAAATATTTTCACAAACGGCGACTTTATATTTTGGTTTTAACTCTATATATTTGTCGTTGACAATATTGTCACAAACGGCGCCTCATACGTTTCCTCGTGGTCCGTACATGAACTTCATTGTACAGCTATATTTCAACAGTGACCTACTTTTTACCTTCCAGGCATTTGCGGGGAGAAATTCTACAAATTCCGCTATAGCTATCTCTTCAGTTCTTGGGATAAATAACATATACATTCCACAGTATTTAGCTTCAGTTGACAAAAATATTGTTGTTGTTTTTTTCTGCTTCTATAATTCTAAAAATTATGTCCGAAAAAAATTAGGAGAAATAGGATATAGAGTTTCATTTTAAGTTACCCTGTGGATCAAATTAATGACGCAAGAGAAATTCTCAATCAGATCTGATTGAAATTAACCATTCTAAAAATCCTTGTAAAATCCGGGCCTAAAATAAAATATTTGAAGAAACGGGACGATTTTTAACAAACTATGGCTTCGGTAATTCCCATATAAATTAGCATCAATTTAATTATAAATACAAACGATGGTCACTGTTAACGTTTCCATCTCTCGTCGTGTAAATCTCTGCGTTCTCCAGGAAAGTTTTACGATCAGGGTGTCTACTTTCAATTTTGCGATGATGGAAAGCTGTCAATAGTTCGAAATTCAGGCGAGATTATAGGCTAATCTTGATTCTGGGAAATCCGTTCAAAATACCGGGGGAGTCAATACTGGGTGAGTACGAGTCAATACCGAGGGACAGATAAACACATCAGACGTGGAAGATCGTTAATAACATTGGTTCTTATATTCTACCAGATTGTCCTTCAGTGAATTTTATGAACTTCTCAGGCTGGTTTATTTCAGTTCTATAATATTTCGAATACATGTATACGAGGAGAGAAAGGCTATGATATTCCTACGAAGTAGGCTCTCATTTGCAAATTGTTTTGTAGTCAATGAGTGAGTCCATCCGAATCCTTTTTTCGGCAAAATAAGGAGAACCGTTGACATTAGAACCTTGATTTTTGGCATGAACTTGCATTAGGGGACTGTTACCAGCAAGTTCCGAGCTGAGCTACTTTTGGTGAAAATTTGACCTAATGTGAGAAGAATTTGTCCATGAACACACGCACGTTCCTGGCGTGTTTCAACCCGACATCTGCCTGATAATGCAATAGATGCACCCAATAGATGCGTTAAGTACGCTCAGAGCAGTGTTTCGGATATTTTCGGGTTATATCTATGATATATCCCAGGCATATCCTGGCATAATGGAACTATTCCATATCTGCCCCAATGGCACTCGAAGTGTCAGTTACGGTATGGCATGGCGTATTTTGGTGTATCACATCGGAACTATAGATGTTCAGATCAGTCTCCATGACTGTTCACTGATTACTGATTCCAGCAAATTGACCACCATATGTGTGTTGCCTACTGACATGGTTTTTTGATTGATTGAAATTGTAGTTTAAGGGCCGCTTCCCATTCGGATTTCGCGGCCCATCAACTCAATGTTTTATTTGACTTTCGCGGTACATTACTTTGTTTATTGAACATGGCGTTAATACCAGGTACTACACCTAAATTTCCATGCCCAGTGAGCTTTGTGTTTCGATATTTTCACCCCCGGGCCGGCAATCAACAACATGGGTCTTGGATTCATTTACCTCAACAATAGACTCTTAAGATTCGTAATTCTATATTACGGTCTTGTGATTATAATACCCTGAGATCACATTTTGGAAGCCCGTGGAGTAGCATATTATACTAATCACGTCCTAACAATAACACTTGTGTGTACTTACCTATGTGCTAACTTGATCTTACTCTAACCTGCTACTGCATGGGTGGATATCTGGACGATCTACAAATCTTTGGCTAAAATATTTAGTCAGAGGTCCGGGTTACTGCAATGGCTTGGAATTACTAGCACATAGTGCGGCCAATTCAGTTTTATTCTCTATTTAACCTGAATCTATATGATTCTAGAGAAGGATGGAGACAGTTACCATGTATTATAAATATATGATGGCTTTATTGCGCATGTATTGAAATATACGTGAGCTTGGAGGATTCTGCCGTACACGCAGTTTCCCCGTTTGCGCCAAAATCATCCAATCGTGACGGCGTTAAACGAACCAATCAGGACTAATTAGCTGAGCCAATCAGCTGCGCCTGGTTCAGCTACCTGGCATAAGTCAGTTTTGCGCCTTCCATTTGCTCTGGAGTCACTGAGATGGTACACATGTCTGATTTACAGCTAGACCTAACGCCGCCCGACAGCGCCTTCTCTCAAGGAGAGGCAGATATCATATGTAAAGCTGATGCTTACATACTATTACTTTGAAATCACTAAGATTTCGAGTTTTTTAAGGCCTCCCCTGATGAGGATATGCCTGGGATATATCATAGATATAACCCGAAAATATCCGAAACACTGCTCTGAGCGTACTTAACGCATCTATTGGGTGCATCTATTGCATTATCAGGCAGATGTCGGGTTGAAACACGCCAGGAACGTGGGTGTGTTCATGGACAAATTCTTCTCACAATGGTGTCGACATACGGTGTACATGATTTGTTCTTTATTTGACAGATCGATGTTTTTTTTATTTCTTCGGCAACATTCACATGATCATCGAATATGGAGCTGTTGAGAAATCCAGTGACAGGTTTTGAATTTTGACATAGGCGAATGCCGTCACAATCTATTGAAAAAACATCGATCGTCTAAAGAAACACAGATACCTGTACTTCGACAGAGCTTATTAAATAGGCCAAATGGTGTGTGACATCCGCTGTAAACATTTGGTGCACGTATTGTGACACAAATGTTTTGACTCAACAGCTGTTCTTCACAGCCGTTCGATTTTCTCGGGCTGTGATTGGTTGATTGGTTGCAGTGAACGACAATCTCCACAGCCGCTCTGGTCGTTTGTGCTTTCCTCGCTTCCATGAACAGTGTATTTCACCAAAAAAATCCAGTGTCTGGTCTGGTTCTAATAATTTAATTTTTTAAGGTATCCTACCGTCACTGTAACTAACACCGGTCTGGATTTGTAATTCAGGCGGAAAGTGACTTTAGCCAGTAAAAAATAGCAATTACAATGTTTTGATGACCATTTCAACATAAAAAAAACTGATAGTGTTGGGATGTGGTCATTTATATAATGGTCTTGATCAACGTGAACAGAAACACAAGATTTGAATCGCAGTTCGACCTCAAGCATGACGATTGAGATCGGCGATAGCTCAGTGGTAAGCTGTTGGACTGCTGAACGGTAGGTCGTGAGATCGAATAGCACCCTTGTCGATATTATTTTTTTTTATTTTATTTTTTTTTAAAGAAAAATGGTATTAATTTTGCCGATATTTATTTAGATAGATACTTTATTGCAGTAGGTCTATCGGCCCATGAGCATACATACATCAAGTTGACAAAAACTTATCGATGGCGGCTCGTTAATCAACACCACCATAATATTCAGCTACGTACGTCCGGTGAAAGGGGAGACAGTACCATGTAAGAATTCATATTACTTGCAATACTGAATCTCATAATTTGAAAGCTTTCTCTATACAAACATAGCAAAATTTCGGATGACAAGCACAGAATCTCAGCAGAGTAAACTATGAACTTGTCCTAACCCAGAAACTCTGGCTGTGATAGGGAAAAATAGGTAAGGGGGCGTGGCATTCCTATCACAGCCCAGAATGAGGCTAGGTTAAAATTTGGAGATAAAAACTCCTGTCGCGAAGAGCGGCTTTTCGCTGACGAAAATAACGAAACGGGAGAGAAAAAATATGCCAATTTGATACAGTTTGACCGACCTGAGCTTCTTTAACCATGTACCATCTCTTATGACTGTTTGAGACTCCAAAAAATTAGTGACGACGAAGAAAACACAATAAACGCTCGGTTTCGATGTTTACCGCCCTTTTCTCAGATTACAGCTCAACGAGACTTGGCCGCGCGTGCGCAATAGTATCGTGACCTTTCTGATCACACGACTAAATATAGCTGTCTGCTTGCCAGCTGTGCGCACAACGTGGTTTTGGCAGTTTTAGAAAGGGCAAATGAACGTTGATTTTAAATGAACAACTCCTCTTTTATAGTTGTATGACATGGAACTTATATGCGTGATTTCAAAATAACTGGAGTTCGAAGTTTTTGGTAAGAGATTACGAGTAAATTGACTATGGTGAAATGGACGAGTCACGTGATCAGAAAGGTCAATCGCGTTGGAAATCTCGTTCTCTCAACGAGACTGAAAATGGCGGCAACTTGACGAGTTTGATAACAAAATTAGAGTTTGGAAGGAGATTTCGTCTAACGGAATGAGTCATTAGTTCATTATCAAAGTTCTGGAGATGCCAAATCATATTATTTATTCGATAAAATGCTTTTCGTGCCTTTGTCTCAATTCCCCATGCCGTGTGCAGTTAAAGATCTCGAGCGACTGACGTCTTATTTATTTTTTTCCTTTTCGGTCTGTATTAGTGATTCGGGCTAAAGGGGTCAGCAACAACTACCAAAAATTTGATGTTTTCGGGCTAGAACTTGTCCATACTTGGATTATTCCAATAATATCAGGGGTTCATAGAAGTCGATTTCTTAGGTACCCGCGCCAGAAAAATTGAGTTTTCAGAATATCAGAATTGAATTTTTTTGGCATTTTACCGACCCATGAAAATTTGAAATTGAATATATTTTAATTTTACCATCCCTATATGCAATTCAGTTTACAAAGCGAACATGCGTTTTCATGTAATAAAATGGCAGACTTCAGTGTTTCCAACAACATGATAAAAAAACAACATATGCAGAGTACCCAGTAACCCTCGACAGTTTGCGTGAACGGTTACGCAAATCCGAAATGGCCAGAATGAAAAGTCGGTCAGATGAAACGAAAGTTCCAACCTCTTCTAAATCAGTGTTCGAATTTAAGAAAAATTTGAACCAGTCCGCAAATATTTGTACTTGTCCGTTAATATTAAATAAAAGATGATGTGGGAACATTTGTCATCATGAATATTTTGTGCTCTGTGATGGTTGCTACTGAATAAGAAATTAATAATTGTGCATTTCTTGAATTTCTGGAGCGCGTGTGAAGATAATCACAGACGACAAACTCCGTTGGCTAGACTTTCACGGCGACTTTGACTGCACGTGTCTTCGCGAAAAACACTGCTCCAACAAACGCCATTTTAAGCCAAAAAATCAGTAGATTTCTTTCGAAGTTGATGGAGAATAAGTTTAAAATTGTCCTGGTACACATGATCAGGTAGACTGAAGCGTAATCATGTTGCTGATTTCTCGATTCCCGACCTGGAATTGGGAGCTTTATTTTCTGAAAAGATCGCCAACCTGCATTACCATGTTCTTGTTCTTGATAGGTATATCCCTCCTGTGTATAGGAGCAGCTCCAATTGGAGTAGTCAATTATAGTCATTGATAGTAAGCAAATAAAATAAAGACAATTGCAACCAATTCTGGGGATCAGCAGTTTCAGGTTGGGTTTAGGAGTTCGTTTCTTCTGTGATGTATTGAATACGTGTAATGTCTCATTACTTTCTCACTGGTAGGAACACATCCGGAACAGGATAGAAATCGTTCTGGGTTTAATATCAGAACTACAAATTTTTCCAAATCACCAGGGACGTCTAGTGCCTTAACTTTACACTCCGCACAAAGGTTTTCCATCAAAAGTGAAGAGTATTTATGCCGGATGTCTTTCAACGCAGGGCAAATCAGCAGGAAATGTGTCCGGTCCTCCGTTCCACTCAAACACAGCTGGCACTGAGGGTTGACTGTATATTGGTTGAAAGCTGCCCTGTTTGCTTGGAGGGTATATGACCCAGTGAGAATCCGAAGTCTAACTGGGAGTCGGCGGATATCTGCTGGGTTGGACGTCACAGAGGACAGAGCCACATGCGGTTTCCCGGGTGTACTACTCACTAGGTATCTAAGAGATGGATACATTTTTGCTCTGGTGGTCAGGAAATCTGTCCAATAGATGGTGACTGTCCTATTTACTATCCTCTTCCATTCCTGTTTAGGTGGTAGATTATCCAACAACATGTGGATGGATGGAAGACTGTATTTTGCTAGTACCTTCCTGGTCCGTGCAAACCAGCTTCTCTTGTCGAGGCCCTTCATGAAAACCTGTCTGATGACAATGTTGTGTGGGGTAGAATTTTCCACAGCTATGATGTTTCGCAGGCTTGTTAGCATGCGGATATGAAGTCGCGGCTCTATTGGTAATATTCCCAGGAGTATGAATGGTGCAGGATCACCAACTCTGTTCGGTAGTGACAGTAGTTCCTTTAATGTTTTCTTGTGAAATTGCTCAAGTTTACCAATATCGGTTTGGGTCAGTAGGAGCGTCTCTGTTCCGTGCAGTAAGATTGGGAGTATATACGTCTCTAGAAGATGTGAAGCGCAAAGTGGATTTAGGCCATTTTTGCCGTGTAGCCCTGTACTCATGAGAGAGTACATGGCCCTTCTTGCTTTTTTGATGTTTTCGTCGATTGTCAGCTTAGAATTTACTGTAGTACCCATCTCGATGTATCCCAAGGTGTACTGCAGATGTGGGTGTAGGAAGTTCTTGCTCATCGATCTTCAGGGTTAACTCGCCTACACAGCATTTGCTGTTTTCTGTGAGAATTACACTTTTTGTTGGCTGGAGTTCATAGAACTGGTTGTGACTATAATCAG